>FIZT01023031.1:0-12230 GCA_900065295.1 Paracoccus marginatus | reverse complement strand
AACTCATTTTTTCATTTTTTGGACTAACCCGGCTTTGGAATTGACGTCTTCAATTCATTTCTATTTTCTTATTTTTTCATGTTTTTTTCTTAAGAATTTTTTGCTAAAAAAATATCTTTTTCTCCCTAGCAACTTCAACTCAACCCAAATGAATTACTTCAGTCTTAAAATACCTCTCTTACGAGAGATATTCTATTTTATGGGCGGAATTACAATATTTCGAGTATTTCGGTGCCCTTTGTGCGTCGTATACGTAATGTGTTGCCAAGTTGCCACGCGATCACGGAATGATACCTATTCGTGGTTAAGTTTGTTTTGAAACAGGACGTGGTGGCAATGAGAGGGGGGACGGTACGATGTGCGAACAAATGGAAAATTTAAATCAAAAGCTTATCCAAGGTTTGTTTTAAAAACTTTATTTAGTTTGGCAGAACGGTAATACGAAAGAATTTATTATTCCCCGAACTTACGCGTTAGAATTTGAAACGTGTCGTTTTCGCGAAGCCCTGTGTTCCAACTCGACGCTGAAATCGAAATAAAAAATTCCATTTCGAAGTAACAATTTGAAAGTTGTACGTATTTATAATGCAGCGAAAACCAGCGTATAAGTTGGATGCATCGATGTATTGTTTCGGTGTCGTTGGGAAGTTGTAAACGTGGTCGCTTGGCAACAGTGGTTTTGAGTTTTGGTTAAGGAAATGAAGAACTTTACCCGTTTACCGTGGCAAGATGACTAGTTCTCCTAGAACGTCGACAGTGTAGTGTTGCTCATCGGTCCGTTGTTTTTTTTTACGGATTGCGGAGAGAGTTGCTAATTGCGATTAATTTTTTACCTAGTGCGTTTACGCCGTTGGAATTTTTTCCTTTGACTGTTTCTCTTTGCGAAGAAAAACTTTTTTTTTTGAAAAGCGAGCAATTTCGCTGACGCGCTTGTGCAAAAACTTCTTTTTGTGTTAATATGTTTTCGGTGTTTTTTATCATCGCGATTGTATGGAAATCTGTTTTGGAAAACGGGTACTTTATGAGAATACCAGGTAAACGAATTTGAATTTTTGATTTTTAAAAAAAAAAAAGGGTTTTTTCAAACTTGCAATAGTAATGAGACGAAGATTGTGCGGATTGAGAACTACGGAGCCTGAACGGTGCACTTGTTATTGTTGTTTAAGCCTTGTCCGGAGCCGAGACGAAAACCAGTTTGGTGTATTTAGTGACATGCCCCAGCTCTAGGCTAGTACACAAAGGCACTGGAAGGTGATTTTTTCCCCTTCAATACGCAGACGATTTGTCGTACCAACACATCTGAGATTTGTTTTTTTTTTCCTGTTTTTCTTTTTCTTTTCCTTCGAACATGTTCTTTTTAAAGTCATAATTCTTAAACTACTCGTACGCTTTTGTACGACGAGAGAATCATTAACGACGTACGTTTCGCTATTTCTCAGTCTACATTGCACACATTGGTTTTTCGGTCTGATTTGTTTTCTTCTCTCAGTGCGAAGTAACCTGCTGAATTTTGTATGGCGGTTTATTGGCTCGTAAACGGAGCCGGAGTCTAAGGAATGGCGAGTTGGCGACAATGAAGATGTCAACGTGTCCATAAATTTCGACATTGTTGCCAGAAGGGTTTCGGAGGTGGGGTGGTAAAGCAGAACTTCCCTTTCTTTTGCATTTCGCCCCGTTGAAAGGGGGAATGACTCCTGTGTATGGTTTTGAGCTGTGGTAAGCGTATAGTTGTTGCACTTACGGAAACTCGAGAGAGTTTTTCTTACCAGTGACGTATCGGATCAGTGATTCCTAAAAAGGATGAAGTGAGTTTTGTGTAGTTATTCTGGAGGGTTTGTGTGATGAAGTCGAAGAGATAATGGAATTTTTTTTTTCAAATGAGCATACAGTTTTTTTTCATTTTTTTTTTGTTTTCATTTTTGAAATCTTCTGCTTTTGATTTTTCCCCCAGCTATTCAAAACTCAATTTTTTCAATTTTTGAATTTTCACCCATTTCTTGAAAGAATTTTTGACGATTAATTTATTTTCAATTTTTCAATAAATATTTTTGTATTTTCAATTCTTGAAAGTTTTTAATATTTCCCCCCATTTTTTAATTTTACATTTTTCATTTTTTCTAACTTTCTGATTTTTCTTTTTTCTTTATTTTTTTTTTACTTTTCTTATTTTTCTCCTTTTTTGTGCGATTTATTAATTTCAATTTTGTTTGAAATTTTAAAATTTTATTTTTCAAATGATTAATTTTTGAAAATTTTCCAATTCCTTTTAAAAATTTTCAACTTCTTACTTTTTCTATTTTTTTCATTTTCCTCCTTAGTTTTGTATTTTTTGCAATTTTTTAAATTTTGAAAAAATCAATGTTTAATGATTTTTTGATGATTGAAATTTTTCATTTTTAAAATAATTTTCCCCTCCTTTTGTACAATTTCTATTTTTTGAAAAAAATTTTATGATTTACATAAATTTTTTCAAGTAATTTTCATATCGAACAAGAGCAATTCGAGACTTCGACTTGAAAAAATTGAATTCCAAACATGGTAGGAGGTATCTTGATAACATGAAAATTGTTCCACCTCCTCTTTTACCAAAATTTCACTCGTCTTTCCATATGGAAATGGGAACAATGCTACACGTAACGATACTGTAACCACACTAAATTATCCAGATTTACTTTCAACTTTCCATGTTCGGAAGTGGCCACACAACCGCCATGTTTGCGGCATGCCAAGTATACGTGGTTCATGAGCGATGAAAAAAAAAAACGAAGAAAAGCTGGACGTGTACATAAATAAAATTTTCAAAACTCTCATCAGCGAGTATACGTCCGATATTAGCATACGAATGGTAGAATCAAACGTCGAGGAAAGTTTCACTCGCATATTTTAAAGAGAAAATAAATCTGCGTCAAATTTTTTCAAAGGGCCGACTTTTTTCGTACTTTAATTGAAACAGATTACGTGAACTAACGCGTAGTTTTTCTCCCACTCCGATCCGAGCTCGTATTTCGGTTGAGTAAATTTCATACCAAACGAGAAGAACGTTTGTCGGACGAGTTCGCGTAATTGATAAGAAACCGTACGCTGTGATGACCTTAATGTAGGCAATAAGACGTTTTTTTTTTTTTTCATAACCGAGTTCTACCCACACGAAATGACGAGTAGGATGTATCAGTTTGCGAAATTTACATCGCATCGAGCATCTAATACACGATGCTGGTTGCTTTGGAAAACGAATGTAGTTTCATCTCATACTATGTACTCTTCGTTCAATCCTTGCTGGCGTATTTTCTCCCTATATGCTGGTTGATGAGAGGTGATTGATACGGTAGTAAACGCGTAGGGACTGGGTAATTACTGTCTATTTTTTTTACTCGTACTCTTCCTTTGTGAACCGGTAGGAATGGGCGGTGAAAAAGGGCTCGAACCACCCGTGAAGTCTGAAGAGTGTATACGAACAAAAGATTAAGAATGTGGCTTTCATGGGCTGTAGAAAAGAGGAGAGTGGTTTGTTTTCTCTCTTCCTAGGTCCCATCGTGAGCTCCTCACTTCGGCTCAACATGAAAGTAAAAGAAGCGACGACGATGTATGCCAATATACGTGTACGAGTATAATTGGAGTTGCTCATAGTCATAATAATATGTGGTATTGGTTATGATGTAGGAGATTTTATAACGTCGTCGTCGTCGCTATAGCTTAAGTACGTTAGTCATAAACAATGAATACGTATGTACAGCTACAGGACCGCAGGTCGACCGACTAACACATGGCTTTCGAAGAGTACCGTACACGTGCGGTACATAGAAATAAAATGAATCGGATTTCGATAGTGTTAAAATGGGTCTTTTCTGCGTTGAGCTCGTATAATACGAACGTGGTAAAGTAAAGGTTAGAGTCGCAGAGGTTTTTTATAATTTATTCTCGCCATCGTCGCTCGTCCATGTCGACTAGTTTCTATTTAGGACCTGTTGTCACTTGGTTGGCTACGATTTTGTGTACGAGTGCGAGTATAAATATCTGAGCCTATGCAGGCCTAATGCGCTTATGTATGTACTGCGCGGATTTGGTAATGGACGCGAACATCGGGGTGTTGAGAAATAGTAAGTGGAGAGGTATTTGAGGTTATATATGCGGTGTGTGATGTTGATTCCAGTTTTTTTTTTTCTGCTTGTTGACATTTGTAATGCATTAAGGCGGTGTGGCAACATTGCCTCGGCGAACTCGGTTTCAGGTTTTGAACTGAGCTGAGTGAAGTGCATGGGAAAACGATTCGTTTTATTAGAGGTTTAATAGTCGTTTTTTGTGCAGTAAACAGATTTCAAGGCTTTTTGGAAAAATATCTTCTACAAAAAAATTAAGAAATCCGGCTGTTTGGAAGAACTCGAAGTTTTTTTTTCGAAAAATTTTCCATTTTGAAAAAATGGGTTTTCAAAGAATTCTGAAATGTATGGGAAAGGAATCAACTCATTTTTGTGATTTTTTTCAAAAAAATGTTGAAATGAAGCAACCTTTTTATCATTTATTTGAATAAATTGAGTGGTTTGGGGAATAAATAAACCACCTCTAACCAAAAATTTCCAAAAATCGTTTCTTCAACAATTATTGGTTTGCTTACACAGACAGTTTTTTTGGATTTTTTTTTTGGAAAATTTTTTTGCTCAAAAATTCAAAATTTTCCCTTTTCAAAAATTGCAAGGTTACTGTTTTGGAAAATTTTATTCATTTTCATAAAAATTGAAAAAATCTAAAAAAAATCAAAATTTTCAATTTTTTTTTTAAATTGAAATTTTTTGATTTTTTTGAGTCTTCTAAAAAATTCATTTTTGCTTTCTTGAAAAGTATTACTTCTTGATTTTTTGAAATATTTTAGTTTTTAAATTTTATAAAATTCATCATTCTTGAAAAAAAATCAAATATGTTTTTTTCAATCGATTTTTCTCCAATTCTTGTAATTTTTTTTTTCAAACCTGTTTTTTTGATTTTTTTTTAATAAAAATTGTACAATTTTTTATCCAGAATTTTTTAAGTGTTTCTGAATTTAAACTTGAATTTTTGTTTTTTTTTTCAATTTTATTCTAATTTTCAATATTTATTTTTTTCTTACAAAAAATCTTGCTATTTTTTTTTCTTCAAAATTTAGAATTTCAAGCAAACTTTAATTCTTTAATTTAAATTTTGAAAAAATTATGCATGTTTCATGAGTTTTTGAAATTCATCAAAATTTTTGAATTATAATTTTTTTATTTTTTTCAGTCCGTATGTTTTTAGTGTATTTTTCAATTTTGACTTGAAAAAAATTTTATAGTTTATTATTTGTATCAAATTTGAATTCAATTTTTTTTCAGTTTTATTTATTTTTTTTTGATTTCTCATCGTTTATTATGATTTTATTTTGCAAATTGAATATTTTTCGAAATTAATTTTTTTTTTTTTCAGAAAGAATTGAATGATTAGCATACTTGAATTTCCAATAAATATTTTCATTTCTCATGGAAAAATTGAAACGTCTTTTTTCAATGGAGTTTTAAAAAACAGGAAATAATAATTTTTTATTTTCAAATTTTGAAGAGATATTACTTCAAAAATTCAGATCTTAAATTCTCTCGAAATTGTCTTTTTTTTTCAAAATCATGCCATAAAATTTCAAAACTGAAAAGTTCTCTCTCTCCCCCCCCCCCCCCAAAGAAAAAAATCCTCAGATTTCGTTTCAGTAATTTCTAAACTGGAAACGTAAGTAAGTTCCATCCGGTACAATCAAGCCCTTCCCACGATCCACGTCATCCTCATCGTCTCATTCAGCCATAATAACAGTTCGTGCCTTAGGTTGTACACGAATTCAATTCTTTTATCGAAGGCTGCCATTCAGGTATAACTGCAAAATACGTACTTACCTCCAAAGTAAACTCAACCGAGCGTGAAGTACTCATATTATACGAATATCCTGCTAATCGCAGTAATTCTAGTACAGTACTGGCATAGTGACGTTCAAATACACACATACATCGTTATGCCATTCCGCACAAGCAGATAATAATGTATTTGAGGAATTTTTTACAAGGTAATCGCTACATTCAGTGATATACCTGGAGACCTATACAAATATCTACTTATCTGAATTTACAAATACCTACATATACTACGTCGTATACTCTTATATAGGTTCAAAAATACTCGTGCATGCGTTCGGAGTGCTTTTGAATGAGAAAATGGTTCAGAAAAAAATTCCATCGAGACCAAGGATTGATATATACCCGTAAAACCGTGTAATAAGATCACTTTGAAAATAGCTCCGCGGATTGGTATATTTTTATAAAGATTTCCCTCGGCCTTATCTCATATTTATTTATATTTATTTTTCGAATAATGAACCGTAAACGAGAGCTACATATTCCGACTGTGTAGTATTATTGTTATTCTATAATCTAATCAAACTGTACGATTTTCTAAAGTACGAATCGATTCCATCTTTAGTGAATCTACAACAATGAGAAGCGCGCGTATATAAAAAAATAATGCAACAGCAGTAGCGTAATCATAAAACATACACTATAATTTATAACACAGGGTACCAAGTGTATGTATATGTAGATGTACGTATGAAAACACGCTGCACTGTAATGAAAGTCTAGAAAAAGGGGTGGAAGGGGATCGGTATAGTAATAAAATTTTTATATTCCAAAGCGTCTTACCGTGCCTAGATTTTTATATCGAAGGGCATTGTTATTTTAACGATGTAACTTGTTGGAAGCTTGGAACTGTTGGAAGATTGTGTTATTAAAAAGTGACCTTTTTTCCACATCCCTTCGCTGGCTGGGCGATTAAATTCACCGCGAGATCTTCAAACGTAAGCTCGAAACTTTATTCGGCTTTGGAATAATATTGAAACTGGGATGTGCCAGGCTTACCGTGATTATACGTGTATGAGAAGTTGAGAGTGAAGCACCCCGTTACGTTCAACTTTCCCCTGTTTGCACTTCTTTTCTACCCCTAAAATGTGTCTATTTTTACATCGTTACCGCGAGTATCGAACGAGAGAAAGTTGAAAAGCAGCATCACCGTAGTGGAAAAGGGGTGTATAAAATTTATACGAGGTTTTGACGAGTCGACCTATGCGGCGCCTTTTTTTTTTATGACGACGTCTCGATGCTATTTTTGTTGGTCAACTTGGGTAGAACGAGGTGAGAAAAAAAATGTCTCGCGTTTTGGAATCGAGCAATTTTCGACGTCGTTAAGTACCTACACTTAGTGTACGTGGAATTTGTGACACTGTCGCCAGCCACAGAGGTAAATTTAAATTGACCTAGATTTCGAGTATGAAAATTACCGAGCCAAGTGGCGCACTGTGTAGGCATAGGGCTGACGCGGAACTGGACCAAGCACGAAATAATTGATCTCATAGTATTTTCATCTCCGATTTTAAAATAAAAAATTACGAAAAAGGCCAAATGATTGGAAAAAAGGAAGTGCGCACTTTACCCTTGGCACTCGTATAGGAGAATCACGGTTGAAAAATGGATTGTGCCTAGAGAAACCGGATCATCCAAGGTTGTGAGGTATAGACTCGCATCGTCCAAGTTGGTTGCATTTTTTTTCCAACTCAGTTTGACCAATTTTGGTGATATTTGGCTTTTGGTCGTCCATCACTAGTAGTCGTGACTCGAGGCGGTGGCAAAATATATACGATTGTGTGAGGTAGGTAACATTATAGATAGGTACTTTATGTTGAAAATAATTGTCTCGGCGTTATCTTAATGCCATAATTAGGCGTTAATACGACCGTAATTATATCATTGCCGGTTGTGGGTTTCGTTAGAAGAATAGAGGTAATTATTACGGAATGAGCGGTTCTCAATGATAAATCGCTGGTTGGTAATTGCTCGCGCGGAATCCATGCTAGAGTAATGACGTGCTAAAGTGAGCGCATTTCTTTTCCAATCGAAACTAAAAAGCAGGAAAAAGCTAAATAGGTTTTATGACGGTGATCAGGTGAAAAGGTTAGTATACATTAATTGGTTTTACAAAAAAAAAAAAATGCAAACTTTGTTGCGGTTTATTTATTTTTGTATGCGTACTTGTTTTGGAATAAGATAAGGATTTAGGTCGAACTTGGCTTAGAGTTCATTTGAATTTTTTGGATTTTTATTTTCGCAATTTTGATGTTTATTTTTTTGTATATTTTTGAGTATTTTTTTCCCGAGAAAGATGCTGATACACCTCTCCAAATTCTTACCGTATTTCAAATGCTCCCTAATCATCACCTTCGATTGGCCTAATTCTTGTTATCAAGTTTTCTGAATTTTACCTTTCGTGCTTTCTGCTCACAAAAAGCCCCATTTGTACGTGTTATGGAGCCTAAGAGGGAAAAAAAGGGAGCACACAGATAAAAGCTTACCGTACCCGTATTTCTTTTTGTTCTAACGTACAGCTCGAAACTATCTGCAAAATACGATCATTGTATTCGACGAGATTTCAAGATTCAATTAAAATTTTACACGATGACTCGAATATTTTTTCCAACACCGAGGATGCTTCGTGTGTTCTTATCGATGGCGATAAAAAGACACGTGAAAGGGAAAAACATAATGATAGATACCGTTTAATTAGATACACACAGTAGCACTTTACCCGCACGGTACTTGTAGTTTCTCTTCGCGTCGCGTTACAAAACAATCACGCTTTGAAATTGCACCGCTGCGCTGCGCCGAGACGCTCGGCGCGCACGCCATTGGGTAACATTTCTTTTGTGAACCGTTTTACTCGCAGAGCTTACCCATTGTTTCGATCGTACATGCATATTGCGGTACATTTATGAAACTATTCGCCGTAGTGTAGACGAAATAATTACACCGGTGGGGAATTTTTTCGTTTGCGAAGTTGTGCGCTGAAAAGGTGATCTGGAGATTGGCTGGCTGGTTGCGAGGTGGTCGTGTGTTTTCAAAATGTGCGTATTCTTTCAAAAAAAAGGTATTTCATCTGGGAAAATTTTATTCGAAGTGAATTGAATATGTTGGAAACTACTGGCTTATTCGTGCAACTGGTTCCTTGTGGTTTTGGAAAAAACTGTGGATACGAAGAGAAATGTCAACCAAAAATGGTAGAACGTTGGATATTGAGTCTTTTTAAATATTCAATTCTTAGCGATGTTCAAATTTTATTTGAAGAATTTTTTTGTAACGTGATTTTTTGAAATTTTTAGAGCAAGTTTGGAACCATTGAACCGGTTTCTAAAATTGGTCAATTTTGTCAAAATTGCTCAAAACAATTTTTTTTTCAAACTAAAAAATCATAATGACCCTTTCTCAATTTTTCTGTGAAAGTTTTTTTTTTTTTTTTTTTTTCAATGAATCAATGGATCTCATAATCTATTTTCAGCACCTACTGGCGAGAGAGAGGAAAGAGAGGAGAATTTCAGCTGAATTTTCTCTTTTTGATGATTTTTATGGGTATAAAAAAATAAAAAAAACTTCGAAAGAAATATAACTCATCCCCCAGATTATCAAGGGAAAAAATTTTAAAATTGAAAATATTCAATTTTCAGGAGTATTCAGCTTTTGTCTAAAAATTTTTTGTAACAAGATTTTTGAAAATTTTTCAGAACAAGTTTGAAAACAATTTAACTGGTTTCTTGTCGTGAAAATTAACGAGTGAGGGTTTTGACTTTTTCCCGAGGTGAGCTGGGAAAAAATCTTCCATTTTAACCCTCTATCAGTTCAATCAGTTTCACTCTATATTTGTTTTCTCATTTTTTAAAATTTAATTCAGATTTTTTTGGGACACCCTATGTATTATTTTTTAAAAAATCATTCCGAATTAGGCCAATTTTGTGAACCATACTCTTATCATAATTGTTATCCACTGTTTCGTGTTAATGACCCCCAGTGTATCATTTTGCCAATCCGCTGTCCTACTTCGGTTTACACGAATTGAAAATTATTCCACGGGTAATTGCACGTGTGATGGTAAAAAAAGAAAACTACCCAAGGTATTATTTCTCAACTCACGAAGTAGGTACGCGTAAACTCGATGCATCTACATTCTACACATAGGTGAACTTTTACATGTAGCTCGTCAAACGAGTTAAATTTTCCATTATTTGGTGTTTTGACAAACGCTCGAGTAAATATTATGATTTCTGAACAGTTGATACTCGTACGTCAGAAATAGCAGCGTTTTCGCGGCATGCGGCTCGGCTGCTCCCCGAACGAACCTATGCGTTTGAAAATTAGCCCGCACCGTTATCTACAATCAACTCGAGCCGAGCTGCGATAATAAGTATGGCGTTCTGAGCGTGACACTCGCTGCTAAAGCTTACTGTATTAAAAGGGGACACCGCCAATGAACATTGAAATTAAACGTTTCCTTTAATTAATGCGCCGTACACGGCCGGTGACGACGGCGACTTCGGTACATTTTTATTCGTGATTAAAAACAATGTATGTAGTAGTACGTAGATAGCGTACAACCTCGTTTGTATCGTGAATTTGACCAATTGTGTATAGAGCTTTGCAACTATAGGCTCGGTACCTACAAATATTTTATAAATGCACACCATAACACACGGCGTCCTGCTTAAGTATTCAAGTAAACAAAACGAGACCAAATAAATGAAAAAATTCACTCTACAGTCTGGCAAAACCCTTAAAGGCTTGTAGAAAAAAAGAAACGCTTTTTTTAAAATTATAAATTCCGCTTCTAAAAATATAAGACGGTTTTGCGCCTGTTCGCAATTTTCAGTGCCTATTATATAACGTTTCGTTGGTATATAGTCGAATTCCCTCCTGTTACCATAATCCACCTCTTATACTCGCGTCTCCTTCGCTCATACCGCGGGATACATTTTAATCAGAGCTATTCTATTCGTTTATTTTTCAAGCGCCTTTTAAATAGGTCAATTACAAACTTTCGTTGCAACTACCTACGCTTTAGAATTTCGTATGGTGTATTCCCTGTGTGGCTTTTCACTCAGACCGCTAAAATATTCACTGGTGCTCGATTTTTGCTGCATTTAAAAGGCGTACTGCAAAATTTCAATGAGCAGTGTGCATTGTGCAGGCATCGTGTGATGTTCAAAGTGAGTGGAATTCTGTTGGGAATTGAAATAAGAGTATGGTTTGAATATGTTGGTGGAATTATTATTTTAAGCCAAGGTGATTGATTTTGTGTTGAATGGAAGCTGAATGGGAAGGGAAGGGAGGAAAAGGAGGATTGATTGTACAAATCTCACGTACCAATTTTGGAAATTTTGTGGTTTTTTGTGTAAATAATGATGCAAAACTCTGGGCTTGAAATTTAAAAAAAAATTTAAACAAAAAAATGGCATTGAAAGAATATTTTTCAACATTTTAAAAATTGAAAATGAAAAAAAAAATGGTAAAAATATTGAAAAGAAATTCTATCAAACATTAAAATAATCCAAATTCAAAAAAAATAAAGAGCAAAATAAAAAAATTGAAATTGAAAAAAATTGAAAACATGTTTTTTTTCAGAAATAGGCGAAAGATTAATTTTTTTTCATCAAATTTGAAATTATAAAATTCGAAAAATTCAGAATTGAATTTAAAAAAAATTGAAAAAAATCAATTCTAGAACATAGGCAAAAAAAATTATCAAACTTGAATGAAATAATCCAAATTTGAAAAATTTGAAGAAATAAGCCAAAGTTAGAAAGAATTGAAATTGAAAAAAATAATTTCTAGAAATATGGGCTAAAAAATTGATTTTTTTCAACTTTAATTTGACAATATTCGAAAAATGAAAAATCTTAAAAATCAAACCAAATTTTTTTTTATACGTATCATATTAATACGCTCGGTGATGTGACTGACTGATAGAATTATTCACCTAGAACGGGAATAGATACAGAGCTCGAATTTGGACCGTTGGAATCAGCTCGACCCCCTGATCCCGGGAAAAATCCAAAAAGTGAAAATTTTTAATTAGGGGGCCCCCAGTGAATTTTTGAAAATTTTATACCCCCCTCCGCCCTTTTTAAAATTAAATTGCTTAGCAATACCTATTATTAGTGTGAAAGAGTGAATTCGCCTGACTAAAAATTAAATTTACTTTATTCATTTGGAATATTTACTTCTTAACCTTCATTACCATTTTGCCCAGGAAACATCCAATAAGTTACAAAATTTTATGGAATATTTACTTCTTAACCTTCATTACCATTTTGCCCAGGAAAAATCCAATAATTTACAAAATTTTTATTAGATTGCCCAGAACCAATT
>FIZT01023017.1:0-30638 GCA_900065295.1 Paracoccus marginatus | reverse complement strand
GTTGGAACACGATTTTATCACTAAGCGCGGTCTATGTTAATTCTAAATGGTCTAAGCGATTGAATTAGCCACTTTACTCTTAACACGTGAACGATCACACAAAATATCCAACAAGAGTGTTTCCAAACTCGAGCTGACACTGAGAGACTTGACGAAATTAACAAAGCACCACTTGAGAAATCCTTACCTCTCCAACGCCTTCTAAAAAACGTAAAACAATTAACGCTACGGATCCTTGATAAGCTACAATCGGCGTCAATAGAGTGAAAATGGCCGTAGAAAAAACGCCCAGTCCTAAGGTGTATTTCCCTCCAAATTTCTGCGCCAATAAACCGCCAGGTATATGAGTTAAAATGTATCCGAAATAAAATGCCGATAATATCATGCCTTGCGTTTCTTCGTCCCAGTCAAACTGTCCAACATGCTGCAAGAAATTGAACACTATTTGAAATAAATATCTGTACAACTAATTTACAGACGCGTTTATGGTACAGTGAGTGATGCGTAGTTGTGGGAATTTAATACGTACAGTTTTCCACGAAGAACGATCTATTGTTATGACGTTATCATCGCCAGGACATACATCTCCCGGTGGTATAGAATGGCCCGGTTTGTGAGGTTTCTGAATTATCATTTGAGTGATGGCTATGCTTAAGCATGCTCGCATCATGTATGCGACCATAACTCCAAGCATGCCCATAACACCGAATACATATCGAACTGGTAAGTAAAAAGCTGCAACAAAAAACATCGATGTATAGGAATAACTTTACCGAATATTCACGTGCTGCTAATCCCAAACTAATCCAAATTCATGATGAAGTCATCCACCTTACATTTCTTTATCATTAGCAAGTTTCAAGAGATTAACTACGAGTCGCGTCTCAATCTTCGCGATAAGCTTATACCTACATCAAACATGGCTAAGGATATATGTACTTATTTTTAAAGTACATAAACTTCTTGCACAGGAATTAGACAGGGTTCGAAAATTTTTACTAACGATAGTCAATGTAAAATTATTATAGCTATGGTACCGACGAGGTAAATACTAAATAGACAGGAATTGGTGCATTTTTTAAAATGAAAAACCTGTCAAATCAATTTTCAAAATGTCAATTAGGTAAGTAGGTAGGTAATAGAAACCTACAGATGAATTCCAGGACTAGCATAAATACGAATCACAAACCGATGATTTATACTATCTTCCACTCATTCAACTCAGAGTACCTACTAATCTCATTCGATTCATTATCTTAATTACCAACAACATGAGAACTTTTCATTGATCTTTCCAGAAACTCATTTTCATTATCTAACAAGATAATTAGGTATAGAATAGCAGTAGAAAATGATCTTCGTAATTGATGCCATTGTATCTGCGTAAGTTACCGACTACATAGATTATTAATTAAGTACCGAAATATGTTGCTCTGGTCCACTTACAATAATTTTAAAGAAATTAAAGGAATAATTGGTCTACATGGAAACGTTGCAAAATTCAAGCCATGTTGAAGTTTTTGCAACAGTCTATCAGATCTTTATAGGTACCTAGACTAGACCTACGAACTACTTACTTCATACACTCAGTAATCTTTCTTGAGTTTTTTTTTTTTCGCAGAAGTGTTAGTAATTCAATTTTGTCTAAACAATAAAATTGATTTTTATTTACTTACTTAGGTTCTAAGTAGTAGACTTTTTAAATTGAGTGCGTACCTAATGATAGCTTAAATATTTAACAAGAAAGCTTTCTTGGTATTCATTTCAAACGTAGAAAATTTTATGTTCGAGTATTTCTGGTGTGGTTGGGAGTAGGTAATTACGTCATAAGTATGTACTCTTAGGTACATAATTACGTAAAAAAAATATTATTCTATCGAATTTCAAATTACGCAATTAACAGAAATATAAAGTGTGAAAACTGAAATTCAACTTTCGTGACGACATTTAAAAAAATTAATTGTGTTTTCTAGTTACTGATCAGATTCTGTTACCCTACCCTTCTCCTCGTACCCACGACGTTTATATTATTTAAATTACTTGCGTCAAATTGTCCAAATTCGAAAAAATTGATAAAGCAGCGATTTTGCAAGTTAGCGTCGATTTTATTTACTGCCGAATTTGTTTCATTTCGGTTCAATTTTCAAGAGTCGTTTCAGTCGTTCTGCCAGTGAGAGAATTATTAGGTATTTAAAAAATTTAGATCGGAAATAGGTAAGTATACGAGCACTTAGAATGGCTCCATCATTACTAATTACTATAGTTGTTTATTACCCTCAAAGCATTATTGTAAATCAAAAATATTACGTATACAAGGAACCAGAAAAAGTAACTACGATTAAAAAATTTTCCGCCCTTAAATTTAAAATTTTGAAAAAGTATTTATTAAAGTAAATTAAACTTACATTTCTTCATTGTAGTTTCAGTCATTTCGTTCGTTTTAATAACCATGGCACCACGAGCTAGTTCGAAGAAGTGAAGAACAACCGATCCGGCGAATGGGATCTATTAACGATTGCAAACGCAATTAGTCTGCCTTCGAGTGATTTTTTCGTTTTACAAATTCGTTACCTGTGCCAAAGTAATCGATATAATATCTGACTTTTTCAAAACGCGTTTGTGTTTATAAATGCTGTCACTATGCTTATCTTCGAACTGAAGTGAACAGATAAACCAATACCTATCTCTATCGACGGTTTGTCTCATATAACCCCCTTCAGTTTCGCGGATAATGAAGTTATTAAATGATAGCGAGAGATAACAATAGGTAGTTTTCTTTTTCTAGATTATTTATAAGTTATCGAGAAATGTAACGTGTGGTAAATTTCAACTGCAGGTAGCCTTCGCGCGACGCGATGTGAAGATTTTCAACGAAGTCGAAGACAACTCATATCTTGAAGTTTTCCTATTGTTTACTTACATTTTGGATTTAGCGAACGTAAAAAATTTGATTCCATTAAGTATCTAAATATTGAGATACCTTATCGACAGAAAATTATCACTACAGGTAGAGCTCAATTTTTTTAATCACTCGGGTATTACTATACTTTATTTATCATAGTCGTTCTTCGTAAGTGATTAAAAATAACCTAATGAATATTGTAGGCACTGTGTCTCAAGTTGATTAATTGACACCTTACCGTCATGTAGTCATAATTATATCTCAATACCTATGTGACGTAATCACCATGTGATACCTATATTCTAAACTGTAAAAATATCATGCAAAGTTATGCTTCAAGCAACCAAAAAGTAACGAATTTTTATCTCCATCTTTAGTTACCTACCCATTTTATTCATTATTAAAAAGTTTTACCTGTACGTCGAATCGGTTGATCTACAAAGGTATAATTTCAACGTGAAACGAACGCCTTCACAATAATGAATTTCATTTGCCAGCACTTTTGTAAGAATTTTAATTTTCCAGATGAATAGACGAACTCACGAAAACTCTTACACTTTATGTTGGATGAAAATTGAACCGAAATCGATTGTTAACATTCGAATTTAACCGAAACGAAGAAGTAAAATGTGACGTGTCGAAAAACTACGAGAACTTACGAAATGATCCATCATTGCAATCGAAACAAAAATATTCTTGCCTAATGAATGAAACAGCTGCTACAAACGTAGAGGGTGCAAGTTCCTACTAACAAGAAGGCATACGACTGCATAGTGCAAAAGTCGTGAAAATTGCAGATTTTACAACAGCTTGAAGGATCACTTTCTTAGTTTAATTGTAACCCATTAAAAATTGTTAATTATTACCTTGATTTTTTTGAACGAAATTTTCAGGCATAAACGTACCGTATACTATATTTTTTGTTTGAACCATACTTTTGCTAATCTTTTTTATGGAAGCACGAGCACCGGCAAGTTAAACTTTCGTACTGAAATGAATTCAAATAATGATTTAATAACGAACAATTATCATATGTTTGTAAACTATAGTGATAACTGATAATTCAGGGTAAAGGTACCTAATTCAGAATGAGTAAGTACCTACAGCTACCAGTAAACAGTTATGGGTACCTAGTAATTAGGTTTACAGATAATTTCGTGCGCGATATATTTTACGCGGTGTTGAAAAGAGGACTGATATCATTCCTTGACGAATTTTCGTATTGGGATAAAAAATATGGTGTGGTACGCATCAAGTAAGTAGGTAAATGTAAACACGTCAAGTTGGTTAGCTTCTAACCGAAATACGTAAGTGCTGATTGCATTTAAATTTAATATTCGCATACCATACAGCTATTCATGTACCTGTCGTTGTAAATTGTACCGCAGCCTTGAAAACGTTTACCTATCGTAATGTTGTATTAATTGCCAAATTCATCAGGTACACGATAATATTCATGCTACATCGATACCTATATGTAAATGTGCGTGAACGCGATGATTTGAAAACAATGTACCTATCTAAGTATGTGTAACACATCTGAAGTTTGGTCTGGAATTAACAAGCTACATAGTACATACCTACATGCATATTTTCGACCTCATATTTTCCTTCAGATTTCAGCAAGAATTTCAACTTCATAGTAGGTGGAAGACGCTAA
This sequence comes from Paracoccus marginatus, assembly GCA_900065295.1. Taxonomy (NCBI): domain Eukaryota; kingdom Metazoa; phylum Arthropoda; class Insecta; order Hemiptera; family Pseudococcidae; genus Paracoccus; species Paracoccus marginatus. Next base: position 26,076 of record FIZT01023017.1, on the reverse strand, counting down.
TTTTTAAAATCATTTCGCCATCTCCTTCGAAAAGTTGAATAAGGTACTCACATTTTACATGTCAACGCTGCTTGATTACCTTCTTCCACAGTAGGACCTATTACAATATCTGTAGTACTTGACTTACAAGTTACAGTAAGTAAATATACATTTGTAAAATGTAAATACAGTTTTGCTTCTACTGGTAACTTATACTAAGTACGTAATAGTTAAAATTTCAAAGGAATTCATTTTTGTTGCCATTTGCGGAAATAGGGCGTTAAGTTGGCAAACGCCTTTTTTCCAGATACTCTTTCAAATTGTGAAAACATGAAAATATTGATAAGTTTTTTCATACGAGTGATAGAATAGTGCAACCTGCAAAGAAGATCATGGTAATACTACATACTTTAAACTAACTAGTTAAAACCACTCTTTTTTTAGTATTTCTCTTTTACAACGGAAACGGATAGTCGGAGACGTGAAAAATACTATTTCATTTCATGTGTTATTGAAATCATTCGATTATGCCGAGTAAAAAAAAGAAGTATAACGCTCGATTTCCTGCTGTAAGTACATTACTTTATTTTATCATATCTCCGGAAAACCTCTAATACTCTTATAAACTAATTTCTTGAAATATTTTTCATTTGTTTTCATTCAGGGTCGTATTAAAAAAATAATGCAGATGGACGAAGACGTTGGTAAAATAGCTCATGCAGTTCCTGTTGTGATCTATATCCTTTTCTACTCTCTACTATTAGCATCACTTTGAATTCAATTACTTTAGACAATTCAACAACACTTCCTATGTTATAATTTTTGTGTTTCCACTAATCCGAAGAATATTTGGTAGGTGGAATCGGTAATTCGCAATTACTTTAGTTGAATTCGGTTCGAATGAAGTATTTAGGTACTTTCCTCTTGGCTGAACACTTGGGCTACGTGAATGAATCTTCCTTAATCATATTATACCTAGATCCGTTGAATTATTTGTCAGCTCTCTGCTTAACCATACAGCTGATATTACGAGAGAAAAAAATGCTAAAACTGTCACCTTATCACATACGTAAATACTTTGTATCACTCATTATTAGCGATTCTAATTCTATCTTCGTCATGTTTCTAACTTACGTATATTATATTTTTTTTAGAAAGCAGTGTGTTTTAAACGTACAGAAATTTGAATTTCTAAAAGATCTAGTCAAAAATATAGCAGATGTTGGTCCGGAAGAAGAGAAAAAGTACGTTCATTGATGTTTATAGTCTAATCTGTGGTTCAATTCGTGTAAATTATTGCTAACTGCACATCTCTCGTACGTAAACAGGTCATCAAAAGCGAATTTAAATTCTCCCGAACGATTATCAGTCGATGTTCACGTACCTGAGCGATCTAGAAAAAGAACGGTTTCAAATTCGAATTTTAAGTAAGTACGTTATCGGGTTACTTTTTCTCACGATTTCTGCGACGACGTCCACTAATGTCGATTTCCAAACATTTTTAGCGAGCCAATCGAACGAAATACGGGCAAAAGACGTAATTCCGAATCGATGAAAAATCCCGGCATAGAAAATCTAGCAACATCGGCTTCGTTCGACGATCACAATTTGAATAAATTCGACAATTTATCCAGGTTATCGGAAACGGGCTCATGTGATCTGGTGATTGACGAGAGTCGAGATACTTGAAATTAATTCGTGTCCCCTCCTGTATTTCAAAATTGCAGAACCTCAACAACGTGTGGTTTTATCGATATAATACATTGATATTTCTGTGTTGGTGTGATTGTATAGGTTGATCATTATTTTGGTAAATCTGATGTAGGTAGGTAGTTGATGGTAAGGTGTCGATTATGTCCGTTTCAAGTTGTTATAGCTCACGACGGTCGACGTAACATGTAAGACTGAAAGATTTACAATTTTGTTAACGTGGCCAACACGTACTTGCCTTACATGTTTCCTAATTGTTACTCCGTATGAATGGAATCCTTTGGTGTTTTTTATGCACTCGAATGAGTTACATTAAACGATTTTAAGTGTTTTATTTATTATTTCTTCGCGAACTATGACAGAAAAAGTTACAGAAGTAGGTAAACAATACAATTAAAATATAAGTATACGAAAATTTTATTGCTACGTTTGATCAAAAACAAAATCCTCACAAAAACGTAGAGAATTAACAATTAAAATGGTGTTTTACCTTAAGGCGCGGGCTGTTTGTAATTTCACGATAATTCTTATCTTTTAATTAATGATTACAATACGAAATAATTCCAGCTGAGGTTCAAAGGCTCGATTTAAATTGTGCATAATCAATTAAATGCAAATTTTCCTCTCCTGTCTATTTTCTTTCATTGGTCAAACGAATTCCAGCATTTCGTCTTTCAAAAATATTTCCTCGCAGAGCAAATAGCCGCTTACCGAGTGCCGGGTGAATTTACTAGAATTTAAGAAAATTTTATGCCGAGCGGCCATCGCAATCTACAACTAGCTTTATCGCAAAGCGTCTACCAAGAGCGATAATTTCATTGCGAATAAGAAAAATTATTTTTGAAAATAATGCAAAGAAACGATATGAACCGAAAAAAAAGCACAAAACATTTAGAAATTGATCCAATTTAATACATAAAATGTACAAATTATAAAAAAGAAAAAAAAAGTATAAATAACTAAAAAAATAGATCACCTTAAAAAAAGCGAATATCTACAAAAACATTTACAAGAATCATTAATAACTTTTAAATACACTATTTTACACGTAAGTATGCTAAAACAATAAATTAGGTTTTAAAAAATTAAAACATTACAAAAAAAAAGAAGTTTAGGCACTTGACTGGAAGCAAAGAAGAGGAGAAACACAAATGTAATGAAGTGTTTTCTTTTTTTCGAACACAGACGCGCATAACGAGGAAATTTACTAACAAAATTAATACAAAAATATCAAAGAACCGGTAATAAATAAAAAGAAGATCGCATAAATAAGCTATACGATGTATGAGGTAAGTTGAGCAGATTTTTCCACTAAAATGAATCAAGGGAGTGGGTACGAAAGACGAACTTCGTACATTGAATTGAGCATTTTCACGACGTCGTCGTACACTTAGTGCATCTTTTTAATAATTTTAAAACCGGTCCGATATTATACGGGAATAATGCCTTTTTAACTAAATCTTTGATTGATTTTCTAAGATTAATTAGTACAGTAATTACGCGTCCAATTTCATCGGGACAGCTATCGATAAATTCGCGCCAATTTTTGCACGCGTATTTCAGGTACCTAAGTATATAGAGTAGAAAGCAGGTTTCGTTCGAAACCAAGAAATCTAGCAGCACGTTTGCATCAAAGGAAACCGTACGCAAGAATTGAAGGAACGTTATCGTAGGATTAAGCTTTTGACGCAGCTCGGTGGAGGCGTTTTCGCGATAACACAAACCAACAGCCACGTCCAGACAGCACACCATACTTTCGATCAAGTAATCGTCTTGATCAGTGAACACTTGCACAATCCATTGAGCTAAAGGTGTTCTAGGATGAAAGGGTAGCAGCTGTTTGACGCTGGCATCTAACTGGTCTAGTACTTCTTCGATGCTTCGCGCAATCAAAGCCATATCTCTGTCTACCTCTTCCATTTCGGAGCCGAGTGACGAGTCGCTCGACGAATCGCATCTGGTTTCTTTGACCGTTACGGCGACCGCTTTCAGAATTAGTAATATTAATCTTTTTAATAAAACCTTATCTCCGTCGCCGGCACCGCCACCGAATCTTCCACTTCCTTCTCTGTAAGGTACGACGTATAATAGGTTTCGGTTACGATTTCGCACATCTTTCACATTTCTAACGATGGAGGTGGCCAAATCGCAAGGTGGTTTTGCCAATACATCCTGCAAGGCTAGCGTACTACCGTAACATAGTACTTCGTTCAATAAGCTCAGAATGTGTTTCCATATCATAGGAGGTGTATTCTGCGACAGCAGATGAATATAGGTGTCTAAATTCGAATAAAATGGCTCCGTATCGTTGACCGATAAATTAGCCTTGACCGAGATTATAGTCTCCCACAGATTTAGAAACGTTATTATTTGATAATCGTACGTCGGATCATTTTCGGCGATTAAATTATTGAAATTATTTACAATAGCGGGCCACCGCGATTTAAGCGAATTTATACACAGGCACTTGACATGCATGAATTCTATTCGTTGCGAATCGACGACAGTCAAAGCGCGACAATTCTCAGCCGGCGGACTATTTTCGTCATCCGACTGGGTGTCTTCGAGCGTATGCTCATCTACTTCTTTCCATTCTATAAGTCTTTTGAAAACGTCCAAAGAAAATGATACCGCGTCCAAGGAGAACGAACTGCTGCCCAGTCTCGAGCATTCGACCAAGCTCTCGGTCACCGAATTCAACAGCATTTGATCGTCCTCTTGATCTAACGTCATTTCATCGTTTTCGTCTCCTTCGTCTATTAATCTTTGGTCATTGTGCGTTCTAACTACTATGAAAAATGATGAAACAGCCCGACTAGTAGCGAATGATAAATACTGATCCGAGTCTTCGGCTTCGGATAATTTTAAAAAATATTCCGTCAACTCGATCTCATGACGGGCGAACGTACTGCAAATATTCGCGATTCCGGCGCAGATGTGACTTTTCGAGTTTTGCTTAATCGCAATATCGCAAATTAACTGAATAGATGTTATCAGCAAAAGCTTCTGGTTGCGCGTCAGTCTTGATGTGGAATCCGCTCGAAGCACGTTGTACAACTTTTGCAACTCGAATTCAGAAAATGTACATAAGCAGTTGTGCAGCAAGTGCTGTTGAAAAAGACACAGAACATGTTCGATGTCAATTTCTTCGATTTTGGCTTTTTTCTTAATTGGCTCATCCATAGTTTAGATACCTGCAAAAATAAATTAGATCACGGTTAGTTGGTACATGTTACGTCTGAGACCATACGTTCGGTTTAGAAATCATCGATGATTATTCAAAATATTGGGTGAAAAATCATGGAACTGGGTCAAAATTATCGAAATAAATCAAAATCTTATAAACCTAACCAACATTCTTGAATACTAACGCCATAACGAAGAACTAAACAAAGGTTTTTCAAAGAACAGAGATTTCGGGTAATGCAGTAGTTCATCGTATACAGCATACCAAAGCATAGTAATGGTAATTTAGCGTGTCACTTATCACCATTATATTTCAATCTTTCGGGACTAACATTAAGTAAGACGGTATTACGTTAGGTTCTTGGGAACGTATAGAATACGAATAAGTACGAGTAATTATAATATTTAACGGCAGAGATTAATAAAACATAGTAGTTACCAACAAATAGCTCACCTAACACCTAATTATTTTGGACGTTATCAGAGCGATGCAGATAACTTCTCGGGAACTGATGTCATTTCGTTGGACCATTTAGGAGTACAAGTGAATTTAATTCAATTTGGCGATAAATTCGAGCGAAAATTAAACTAATTACGCAAAAACTACGTCGAAACATTCTAAAATATATACAATAATTTAAAATTTCAATTCCAGTAGCTGTACTATTTACTATTCTGTGGAAATGGAAAAATATGCGACACCAGAGTTATCCAAAACGTTAGCCTTGTTTTTCATTCAGTTCTTTGTTTACAATTTCAGGTGTTATTTGAATTGATCGATAGAAGCGCTAGTAGAATTTTATGAACCAGCATATTTTTATCTCGAAAAATTTTTGTAAACAAAAGATAAGATTAACATTGATCTTGAAATTTTTGTGAAACGAAATTCTGAAAATTTTTGAAATATTCGATTTGAAAACAATTTTTATTTCATTCAATCATTGTAAATACGAGACTGACGTGTGCGTTGTACATCATTCGATATAGAATTTCTACGAAAATAGCAAGATTCCTTTTGGAAATAATATGATTGGATAGAAACCAACACGCATGAAAAGGTACGTATGTTTAATCGACGTGACATTATTTTCTATGCACGTAAAATCCATTTGTTTTTAACTTACGATAAGATAATTTAATACTGAACCGAAGTAACATAAGTTTTGCCTGGTTTCAGACGAGATAATATGGCTAAAAGATCACCGCCGTATTCTATTCAAGCTCTTCTGAGATTTGATAAATATATTTCCGATGAGATTTGCCGCTTTTCCGACCGTTCTTCCGCTATCAGGTCATTCAAAAGGCAATGTAAAACGTTGGAGGTATACTATTTTCATTTATAATGTCGTTAATCTATCTGTTTCGTGTTGGTCATAATATTTTGTGGTTGTGTAGTATTCTTGTCACGGAATTTTGTGGATATGTGCGTGGTTAATTTTCATATGGTGCGCATGGGCTCCTTCGTTATTTCAGATGCAAGTCAACTTTTTCATAGGTTTGTTCGAAACAGTTTTGTGTACTACGAGTTGTTTCCATTGCTATATAATTTGGTAATTTCTTGATTTCAGGACTAATACTTGATATAATCTTCGTTGCCATTCTTAAGGCTATTTTTCGTCGCCGAAGACCTGCTGGGAACAAACCCGATGCTTTAGAAATCAGCGTTGATAAATTTTCGTTTCCTTCGGGTCATGTTTCAAGAGCAATATTTATCGCGTATTTCTTCTTGTATTTGTATCCTATTAATGTAATATTTATTCCTCCGCTATTTGCGTGGTGTTTTTCAGTATCTGTTTCGCGAATTTTGCTTCGACGTCATCACTTACTCGATGTATTAGCCGGCGTAGTATTGGGTATTTTCGAAGGGTTTGTTATGAATTATTTATGGTTGAGTACCAAGTCGGCGTTTTATGTCATCGAGTGGATAACTGATGAGAAGTTTGAAGGTGGAGAGTTCCATGTTTGATATTATGAATGTATTTATCTCGTGGTCTCAATATCGATTCATTTCAAGTTTCCTATTATGATAGGTACCAGTAGTCTAGTTAGGAAGTTTTATTTTTTTAATTTGTATTCTATACACACAGAGTCGAATGGTGTTTTTACAACTAATGCTTTTATTCGATCATTTTTGTGATTAATATTGTGGTATTATATTTTAAAACGTAATGTGTGTCGATACTTGTTAATTTACCTATACCTAATACTTATTCTAAAAATTTCTGCACCTCTTTTTACTAATTTATCATTCAATCTTCATTTCAAATAGAAATATCATTTTTTGAACTTATGTTTTTTTGGCAGACAAAATAAAAAATATTTTTTGGATGAAATTTTTTCTCTGTTAGAAATCCATCATAATAATTATGGTGATTTAAAATTTAAGTACATATAACTGATATAACGTGCACACGACGCACGAGCAGAAATGAGAAGTAGAAGATGACCTGTCTTACCATCTTCGATTTTTAAATGCAGATACTTTTACTTACATGCAAATGCAATGACGAAAAAGTTGTTTCAACTTCAACTTCAAAGTTCAACTCAACTTGAACTTGAATGAACAAAAAACAAAACAAGACGTTAAGCGTTAAACTTACGTTAAAACAATGCGTTATTTTTATATGCTATCTAGCGTTGATTTCGCGAATTTCTTTCAATTCATAAAAGTTGAAGCTTCCTGGTTAAGCTTGAAATCGAAGTGACCATCTAGCCTACAGGGTGTTTAAAAGACTGGAAGATGGACTTGATTTGGCATCTCCCGTATATTTATTTAGTAAGTTAGATAGACGGCCATATTTTTGCAAATACTCAAGGTGATTTTTTTGAAAAGTATTTGTAAGAAATCTTTACTCAGTATTTAAAATAAAGTAACGTTAAGTACAGGCGGTTCATGAGTTGTACGCGCTACTAATAGAATATGAAAACACAGAAACACCTGAGTTCGAGGCTGCACTTATTTGGGATGGAGATACTGCTATTGCTGCAGGTAAAACTTTCAACTTTCAAAAACTGAAAATTTTTATCAAAAAAATGTTTGCGGTCGGTTAGTGCTGCTAGGCTAGTAGTGTATGTATCGCTCAGTGGAAGTGTATAAACGCAACTTGTTTTGCTTTTTCACGCGCCTTTGTCCAAAACTATTTGAGAGGTGGGTTTTGTTTGTCAGAAATGATACGACAAATTTCCATGCAGATGAAATTTGTTTCCCTGCATACGATATCAATAATACAGTGTTACTTTCCTTTGTTCCTATATTTGAAAATTGCTCAGAGTTGAATTGTGTTAATTGTGTTTTACTGATATCTATTGCGCAATTTTTATTCATAAGCGTAGGTATGTATGTACTCTCGTGATTTTATATTTCGTTATGTAATTGGAGTTGTGTTTTTCAGAAATCGATAATGGTCCGTTATCAATCTAAATTTGCATAACGTGTGGTTGAAATGAAATCCTCCTAGAAGAGTACATTAATGATGAAATGTCTGAACTTTCAAATAAACTGGATAACCAACCTGGTAAGTATAGGAATCCTTACGAAAATCGAAGATTTATTTTCAATCCGTTGTTGCTTAATAAACGATACATTGCTTAAGTATACGTTTAAATTGGGCGAGGATTACCTCTGAATGGAAGCTTGCCGAATTTAAATATATGCTCTTGGAAGTATGAACCTACTACTGGCATTTTACGTTTATGTAATTCCATTCTCAGTTCGTCGGTTACGTGAATTTTATCATAAAAACATTTGTTCCTTTCGTTTTTTATGAAAGCAGTTGGTAAGCATTGTTTCAATTTGTCGGTTTGACGACCCTTAACTAAATGTGGTAGAACAAACTTTTCGCCTTCGTCTTTGGATTTTGAAGTCGTACCACAATCGCTTTCTTCTTCTTCCAAGATCAAATGCTCAACCCATTTGTTCTCTCGATCGCAATAGAACAGCTTCCGATATCGAACATGAGAGGAATCATCTTCCGAATGAGGATCCGATTGAAATATTTTGGTTTTTTCTTGTCTTCGACGTGAGCGACGTTTTCGCGATACCGCCCTACCTTTGACCGGTTTTTGTTCCGTTGCTTTTGAAACTTGTTGCGGTGCCGATGATGACGTCTGTTCGATAGAATTTTTATTCGATACTGTAACCATGGCGGTGTTTTCAAGTAAGGAGTTCTGCCGTACTGGCACCGCCGGCGCTACATCTATCGACTTGGGAGCTGAATCCGTTATGGTGGCGACACCTGCTGCGACTGTTGGTCGTGTCTCGGTGCACGGTGATTGGTGCTCGGCCAACGTATTCTTATTTTCGACGATCAGGCTGTCGGGCAATGTGTTTTCCACAAAATTTTCGATAATATGTGAAGGCTGAACTTGCGAATCGACGATCATGTCTTTGGTGTTCTCAGCCTCGTTAGCTCCGGCGGCCGATAAATTGCAGCAGAATACCATTTCGCGGTAATTGTCGAGAAATTTTCTCGTATTTCCGAACGGATCTGTACAGTTTTGACGGTCGTCGTGGACGAGCGGCGCATTTTCTTCATGCGGAGCTGGCAGTATGGGCGCCGGCAAAACTTCCTCTTCTTCTTGAATCGCCGGTGGGGTAACGCCGATAAGATCGACGGATGATTTATGCGTTACAACGTCGCCCTTTTTAGTTTTCGTCGATTGTCTTTTAACCGTTTTAACGAACGAATCACCTGCACGGGACGATGTAGGCTCACTCGTCAAGCTCGCTCCTAAGCTAGCGAAACCGCGCGAATTTTGTTGCTGGTACGATCCGGGAGTTTTATTGTTAGAACCGTAGAAAATGAAAGTCCTTCGGTGCGGCCCAGCGCCTCGCTGATTAAGAGCCGCTAGTCGCTTGCTAATCGAACTCGTTCTGTTGTTTGGCTGTCGTAGAGATGCCCGCCACTGGGCTCCCGTACTTCCGATACTATTCATTAGATGTACGCGTTGGTCTGATGTTTAAAACGACAGTAATAAATTCACTGACGACCGATTGTTTTTCGAATTATATCGCCCGAATTCGTACGCAAAACGCTTCCATTGCCAGGCAATTTCTCATTTCGTACGCGTTTCTTTTCAGGTACCGAACGACTGCGTACATTGGAATCGTTATTTCTCGATGGACCGATACGAGCCGGTGACAAAGGCCAGTGCTTTAGCGTCGAAACGTTACTCGATATTTTGTTGGTATTGTACGACGAATGTTGCAATTCGTCCCTTCGCAGGGAGAAGGCGGTCTCCGATTTTATCGAATTTGGTAACTATTTTTAGCTTTCTAGTCTCGCAGTATTGCGAATTAATTCTCATTTTTGACTATACTTTTGTGTACAGTAAAACCGGTCGCAACATGCGTGAAAAATCTACGCTTGAGCCGGGATGACTTTGAAATCATCAAAGTCATCGGCAGAGGCGCATTCGGCGAGGTATGCGTCGTACGTATGCGTAAAACCGACAACATCTACGCTATGAAAATCCTCAACAAATGGGAAATGCTGAAAAGAGCGGAAACCGCGTGTTTTCAAGTAAACCTCTAAAATTTATTCGAAACTGCCCGCCAAATTTAGAATAATTTAATTGTTTTTCGTCGATTTTTGCAGGAAGAACGCGACGTATTGGTGCATGGCGATCGCAGATGGATCACGAATTTACATTACGCTTTTCAAGACGATACAAACTTGGTAAATATGTACATGCTTAGTAGACTAGAATGTTTTCTTGACCTGAAAGCACTCTTATCAGTGCAACTGTTGATAATTTAAGTACTTTATTCACGTTCTACCCACTTCAAACTCAATTTAAATTGTAGTATTTCTGTTTACTATGCAACACTAGCGTGAAATTAATTCGAAATGTTAATTAACAAAATTAACTGCTATCGTTGTGTTCATACATGCGAATCTGTCGGTTATCAGAAAGGTTACTCACGTTTACTCGCTACCCATCAATGGCATTTTAATCGATCGGTAAATTTTTTCAAGGTTTACGGTCGATTATAGTACGAAATTTGCCAAGTGTTACGATATTGTCCATTAATGAGAGGCAGCATAGCCGTATAACGGAAATTTATGTAGCACAATTCTATTTTTTTTCTTGATGTAGTGGGGGTTGTCTTGGTTGGAATTTTTCAATTAAAAACTTTCTGAAATAAATTTTTTTAAAAATTCCCTCTCATTACTTATTAGATTAATTTCGAGTACTGAATTTGAATTAATTTTTTACTCTTTTTTGTTTTTTTTTTTCTTCTCAGTATCTCGTCATGGACTATTACTGCGGTGGTGATTTACTCACATTGCTGAGTAAATTCGTCGACAGACTACCAGAAGATATGGCAAAGTTCTACATCACTGAAATGGTCCTGGCCATCGACTCGATACACAAGCTACGTTACGTGCACAGGTACCCATTCTGATCGAATCGATCTTCGTTTCGTCTTCGTCACTCGAATTAGAAATTAGAATTCCCTGTGTTTTCTCTTTGGTTCGCCTTCGTTCCCTAATGTCGATTGTTTATCTCGCAATTCAGGGACATAAAACCGGATAACGTTCTATTGGATGCAAATGGTCACATCCGCTTAGCAGATTTCGGTTCGTGCCTGCGTCTGAACGAAGACGGCACAGTGCAGAGTAACGTTGCGGTAGGAACGCCCGATTACATATCGCCCGAAATTCTACGAGCTATGGAAGACGGCCAAGGCAAATATGGGCCCGAGTGCGATTGGTGGTCGTTGGGCGTTTGCATGTACGAAATGCTGTACGGCGAGACTCCATTTTACGCTGAATCTCTAGTGGAAACTTATAGTAAAATTATGAATCATAAAGTGAGTGCAGCTGGAGTGTTCGGTCGTGATTGGACGATGAACCGAACTGTGATTTTTGGTATTTTACCTTTTTTTTTTAGAATTGTTTCGATTTTCCCGTTGATACCGGATTTCACGTGTCAGACGAAGCCAAAGATTTAATTAGAAAATTAATATGTACGTCCGAATTTAGATTAGGCCAAAATGGTATTTTAGATTTTAAGGTAGGTATTCGACAAACAAACACTTTCGGGTGATATTTTTCGAAAAATTCTCATTTCGTGTCGTTTTCAGAATCATAAGTGGTTTGAAGGCGTCGATTGGGAACATATACGAGACAGTACGGCTCCATATATTCCAGAAGTATCTAGTCCCACTGATACTAGTAACTTTGATGTAGACGATATGGACGTCAGATTATCAGACGCTCTTCCACCGGCCTCGGCTAGCTCGGCTTTCTCAGCTTTGCATTTACCATTTGTAGGATTTTCATTTACTCAGGGCAGGTAAGGACGAGGATGGCAAATTTATCGATTTTTTTTCGACGGATCGCGGGACTGAGACTATAATGGTTATTTTCTGGTCTTTAGTCGAGTTTCAGATTTACGCGGTCAAGGTAATACCCAACCTGAATCTCGAGCTGGTAGTAAACGAATCAGACTTTTACAAGATGAAGGTAAATAACAAAAGGAGTGGAAATTCTTCTTGATCATTTTCGGTTCAGAAACGAATTCGCTATGTAATCAAATACGCTCATTTTTTCAGAAAAACCTATAAATAATAACGCTTTCGAACAAGTAAATGGCAGCGAAAATGTAGGAGGGACTAATATACGTCATTTGCAAGATGAAATCAACACGTTAACGAAGAAAAACTGCGGTAAGTGGGCGCCGAACTGGGCCAACTCTTCATTTTTAACTACCTCGCTGATCGCTAATGGCGTTTTATTATCGAATCTTTATTTCGAATGATTTTTTGCAGAACTGCAATCTCAAATTGAATTGTTGGAGATGAGCCAGCAAGAGTGTAAAGATAACGACCTATCCCAGTCGGTTGATAAAATAAGAGAATTGGAGAAAACCGTTCGTCTTCTCAAGCAAGAAAAAGAAGAAATCGTCAAAGTACCGATTATATCTCACAAATTGCCATATTTTCATAAATCTGGCGAAAAATTTTGACACGTGAATTGTGTGATTTTACAGGAAAAATTAGATACTCAAGATAAATTAGCTTTACAAGAGAAAGAATTGAAAGACGCGTTGAGTCAGAAAAATCTAGCCATGAGTGAATATGCCGAAGTTACTGATAAGTAAGAAGGAAACGCGATTTTAGAAATTTTCAAAGGTCGACATTGTGGGCTAATGTAGTTTAAAACCTCGCCAGATTATCCGAACTAAGACAACAGAAACAAAAAATGTCGCGACAAGTTAGGGATAAAGAAGAAGAACTCGATTTGGCTATGAAAAAGGTGGACTCGTTGAGACAAGAAATCAGACGAGCAGAAAAACTGAGACGCGAGCTAGAGGCCAGGGCCGAAGAAGCCAGCGCTGAGGCTCTAAAAGAAAAGAAACTTCGTGAAAGGAACGAAGAATATATTAGACAGGTCAGTAGTCGACAAAATGGGTAAATTAACGACCATTCGATACGTTATCATTTTAACGAATTCGTTTCAATTACCGTAGATGAAAGAATCTGCCAACCTACCCTGGGATGACCAAGATGGACTGGCCAATGATACTCAACTAGAGGTTACTCGGTAAGTACAAATAACGAACGAAACGAGACCATCTGGCCAACTACGTAATCGATTTTTTAAAATTCAACGTGCAACGTACGTGCTTACTTTTTTTTATTGTTGGACAACGCTGGTCGTTGAAATTTTACGTTGAAGTTTATAAAAAAAGAAAACCAATATGTAGATGAAAAAGAATAAAAATATTATAAACGTTAATATCAGCGATAATATAGAAGTGGAACTGGAACAAGCGTCGGCCCACGACCGCTGGTACACCCTAGACTGCTTTTTTTCGAACCACATTTCTTGTCTTTCGTCAAGGATGTTTCGCTCTTCAGTAGTGTAGTCGACTCTTATCTGTATCGTATTGTCGCGTTGTTTTGCAGCCTAAAAGCAGAAATAGAAAAATTGCAAGCTGAACACAACGAAGACGTCGCTCAACGTCAACATAAGTATAAAGTAGAAATTAACTCGCTGAAAGATCAATTACTCGAATCCGATGCTAGACGAGAATCGCTCGAACGAGAGGTACCGATGAGATTTCAAACTAGAAAACTGTTTCATTTCGAACTCGCTAACCATCGAATAATTTTACAGTTACACGAAAACGTCGGACGGATCAGAAACGAAAGAAAACAATTAGAACAAGACTACCAACAGCTTTATAATAAAAAAGAAGCCATCGTTCAATGGGAAGCTCAGATAAATGAAATAATTCAATGGTACGTCGATCGATATCTCTCTAGCCGGAGAACGTCCTCTAATCGGATTCATCTATTCGCAGGGTCGCCGACGAAAAAGATGCCCGAGGATATTTACAAGCGTTAGCGACGAAAATGGTCGAAGAACTCGAGTACTTGAAACATTGCGCGGCTTCTTCATTCACCAATAGCAGTACACCTTCTCGAGTCGTAAGTGAACCCTTTTCTACTACTCTCTCGCCTCATCTACGCATCAATTTACGTTACGTTCGATACGAATGTACTAGGACCACGGCTGGCGTGATCGCAGAAGTCAAAAATTAGAGAAAATGGAATTATTAAACTTACAAAGTAGCCTGCAATCGGAAATCCAAGCCAAACAGTCCATCAGCGAAGAGCTAAGTAAAACTCGAGCCGAATATATCGCCGCTCAGAAGTAAGTATTCGCTTGTCGAGGGATGATGTCATCGAATACGTGCTGTTTCGGGCTTGTAACGATTTACCTTGAAATTTTTACCTATTTTTTTTATTCTTTTTTTTCACAGAGAGTTACGCGATTTACGACAACAATACGAGAACATGGCGCACGAACTAAAACGCAAAGATATCAATTTAAAGGAATTACAAACGCGTTTGGAAACCGGAGACGGATGTAAGTGTAGTTTTATGAATATCGAGGGGTCTGCGCTGGCATACATGAGATAATCGTATAATATGTATGTGCCCTTTTATTTTTCTCGTTCACTCTTTACTATTCGCATTTATACGTGTCGACTTAATTGACAGCTTTTACCGGACGCGCCATATATTTCGGCTTTGGTGTCGAATTGGTTTTCATTTTCGTTTGCGAGTATTTTTTTATTTTTATTTATATGTTTATCGCTAAATGTAACTCGATAAAGGGAAATTTTTCAAGGAAAAAAAAGTCTGTTACGTGTACGGAGTGATTTGGATTGGAAGTCTCTTGTGAAAATATTTCCAATCTTTTGAGCTAATTCGAAAACGATTTTGAACGATGAACGTTGATTTCGATCCAGGGAAAGGGGACCAACATCTCCGAATCATTCTGTACCTACGAACATTTATTACTGGTTCGGTGCATGCTAAAAAAACACCAGTTCTCTGATGATTTTTTTTTACGTTTTTTTTTCTTTGTTTTTTCTTTTTTTTTTCGTATAATATTCTTCTTCTGTTTTCTGTCTTGTGATTTTTTTTTTAGACAAAATGCCTTTATTTATTGGTGTAACGAGCTGTTTTTGGGGGCTGTTAATCATACTGTTGAAAGTGTATCTCTGACGAGAGTCTACCCTCTTCATAATTTCGGGTAATGCGTGCGAGTGCTGTTGCGTGATGAAGCTGCTATTATTGCTGTTGCTGCTGTTCTCTGTCACATCGGAATTATGCAGCGTTGTTCCTTCGTGTTTTTTTCCCTATTTAATACGACATTGACGGCGAAAGCGTGCTTGTTTGTGTGCCTGTGTGCGAACGTGTGATTTATTAACCAACTCGTATGTACTAATTTGGAGCTGTTTGGTTTTCATGAGTAATATGATAACACAACCGCTTGGCTTGGATTCTTTGAAGTGGTTTATTGACGAATGTTTATCGTAATCTGAGGATTTGTGTGTGGCGGTGATTTGACACTCTATGTTATGTTGATTTTGATGCGTGTGCTACGGTAATTTGGCGAGTTGATCGTCACTGTGTGTGTGTGCTAATGTTGCGAGATTAATTACTTTATTAGATCGGAAATGATGTACCTTGGAGGTTAATTTGATCGTCGGACTAAAAACGCGTATGTATTGTGTTTTGTATTATTCGGTACAATCTTTGGCTAGCGAAATTTATGAAATTTAGCGAAAAGTAAATTACGAGATTATTTTTTGACAAATTCGTATCAAATTCAGTACCGTGATCTGCTTTTATAGAATAGTTTTGTGGAAACAAAATTTTATAAAGTCTTGTAGGTACAAAAGGGGGCAATGCCCCGCCCTTTGCTTCAACAGTCTTCTGAACTTCGAGGTACAACGTCTTCCAATGTGAATAATAATCGAAAAAAATGTTAATTTAAGAGTCCAACGCGGAGGATAAATTTTTATATTCGTTAGAAGTATCTACAATCGACAAGAAGAACGTACCAATCGAGATCGTTCATAATTTTTATTTTTATTTTGTACAGTTCTGGAACGCCCATCGTCTCAGATTTCATTCTTAGAGCATTTCTTGAACAATTCATCACTTACGTCGAATGCGGCCGATAATTCTTCTCTGATGAACGACCGTTATCACAGAATGGGCGGTTCGGCCGAAAGTGAAGAGGGTGACATCGAAGATAACCGGATACCATCGGTCGAAAGCAGCAAGTCCAATTTATCAGAACTGAGCAACGTAAACGTAATTATTTCATTTTTCTGAAATTCACCCAAAAAAACAAAAACAAAACAATTCGCTTATAAAACGGTTTTTGTGATTTCTTACTTCAGGATCTGGGACGATGCACGTCTCCGCTATCGTTGCATAGTGCCAAACAACAACAACAACAACAGATGAGTATGGATGCGAGAAAAGGCAACATGCACCAGTTCCTAATTCGAACTTTCGCAGCTCCCACCAAATGTAACCACTGCACGTCGCTGATGATCGGTTTGACGCGCCAAGGAGCCGTATGCGAAGTATGCGGCTTCGTTTGCCATATTTCGTGCTGCAGTAAACTACCGCCGTTGTGTCCTGTACCGCCTGATCAAAGTGAGTTCCCCTCTGGTTTCTCGGCTTTGATTAAACTCGGTAGACTAACGACGGTTTCATTTTACAGCCAAAAGACCGTTGGGTATTGATCCTACGAGAGGTATCGGTACCGCTTACGAAGGATACGTCAAGGTGCCGAAAACTGGAGGCGTGAAGAAAGGATGGTTAAGGCAGTTCGTGGTCGTGTGCGACTTTAAACTATTCCTTTACGATATTTCGCCCGAAAGAAACGCACTGGCTTCGGTCAACGTATCCCAAGTGCTCGACATGAGGGACGAAGAGTTCTCGGTGTCTTCGGTTCGAGAATCCGATGTCATTCACGCTACCAAAAAAGATATCCCTTGTATATTTCGCGTAAGTGGTCTCCATACATTCGACAAACGACCAAGTAAAAAGTTGAAGTCAATTCGGATTGTTTTGTTCGTTGACAGATTACAACGTCGTTAATCGACGGCAGCCACGATTTAAAAAATTATACTTTGATGTTGGCCGATACCGAAAGCGAAAAAACCAAATGGGTGGTCGCTTTGAGCGAACTGCATCGTATACTCAAACGTAATAATTTGCCTAATACGATGGTGAGTAGATGGAAAATTTTATTTCACATACTCGGGTCGTTTTGTTCGTACTTTTACTTTATCGATTTTTGATCATTTCACGACGATGCAGATATTCCGTGCCAAAGAAGTAGTCGATAATAGCGTATCGTTCGTGAAGAGCGCCATGTCTGCGGTCATCATAGATTCCGAACGTATCGTCGTAGGCAGCGAAGAAGGCCTCTACTGCGTAGATTTGGATCGATCTGGTAATTAGTTGGGAATTCACAAATTCACTCGCCACCCAAGGAATCCCACTGATGTGTGACTTCTATTCGCAGAAATCATTAAAGTAGGCGACGGTAAAAAAGTCTACCAGTTGGAGTACTTGAAAGAAGAACAACTGCTGATCGCTTTATCGGGTAAACAACGCCAGATCAGATTAATAGCGGTTCGCGCGCTGGACGGAGACGAAGTCGAATGGATCAAGATACCAGAGAGCAAAGGTTGCGGAACGTTCACCACCGGCGTAATAAGACGAGTTCCTCATTTCACGTATTGTCTTTGCGTTGCCATCAAGAGACAGGTAAGCATCGCAGATACATTAAACCGACCTTATCTACATACGTTTCGATTGACCTACTTCATTTTTGCCCTGTCGTAGAACACTTCGCAGGTTATAATTTACGAAATCACGAGAACGAAACAAAGACACAAGAGGTTACGCGAGGTCATGTTACCTACTCAAGCTCAAACGTTACGCGTATTCACCGATGGACGTCTCTGCGTCGGATACCAGTCGGGATTCAGCTTATACAGCATCGCTGGCGATCACTGCCCTATTTGTAAGCATTACTCGATACGTTTGTTCGATTTTACCAGCTGCATTGTGACCTTTTTCAACCTTTTTTGCGCAGCTTTGGTCCATCCCGATAATCACGTCATGGGATTCTTGTCGTATTCGGCCGTAGATGCGTTGCTAGCGGTCGAATTGAACAGAGGAGAATTTTTACTCGTCTTCCAAACTCTAGCCATATATGTCGATTCGCAAGGACGCAAGTGTCGCGAACGTGAGATCATGTATCCTTCGATACCGATCGCCGTCAGTAAGTAAACACGATATACCTATAAATGAATTTCATGCTTTTCAAAATCGAAAATATTTTCCAATTTTTAATGTCGTAGTTTATACCGAGTTAAAAAATTCTTTCTTTTTTATGATATAGGTTATTGCGACGGTCACTTGATAGTGTACAGCGAAAGCCATATCGATGTGTTTAACGTTGAGACCTCAGACTGGGTGCAGACGTTGAATATTAAACACGCCATACCTCTGAATACCACCGGATCCTTGAGTTTATGTACGTTGCTCAACGACATGCCGAATATCATCTATTTGTGTAATATACATCAAAGTAAGTCGTTTTTTGACTATCTACCTATTTATTTAGTGGCATGAGAGGATCTAAATTTTTTTTTTTTTCAAAAGTGCACTAATGCCCGAACCTGGGCTGAGGTGGCAAAAGGATTGAATATTATTTTTTTGGAATGAAAGATGATGGGGCAGGAGACTAAACTTAATTTTTGAAAATTTTTCATTTTTACATGATTTGACATTTCCATGTGATTATTTATTATTACAAAATTTTCAAAATTTTCACTTTATTTCCAATTTTTGAAAATTTTTTACTTTATTTCCAATTTTTGAAAAATTTTCATTTTTAAATGAATTTTTAATTTTTGAAAAAATTTTATTTTTTCATTATTTGACATTTTCGCCTAATTTTTTACTTTTACAAAATTTCCAACTTTACCAATTTTTCAATTTTTAGAAATTTTTTAATCAAAAAAAAAAAAAATTTTCGCACCAAAAACTTTTGAAAGGGCCTGGTCCACTCAGGCTCCCCTTTAGATCCGTCTGTGTTTAATAAACTGGCGCTACGGTTTTGCTAAACGCGAGCTTTATTCGTCCATTTTGCAGGAGAATTGCTGAACTTCTCATCTTACGAGATTCGTCGATCAACGACCAGAAGTCGACGCAGATTTTCAATGAAAGAAGCTCACAATCGTACTCCCAGAGGGTAAGTCGAATACCGATAATACTTGGGCGAAATTGAAACACAAATCAAAGAAATACAATTAATTTTCATGTGTTTTTTCTACGCGAACGCAGCACGGATAACAGAAGATCGAAAATGATATCGGCGCCTACCAACTTTAACCATATTAGTCACATGGGACCCGGCGACGGTATCCAAATCCAAAGATTACTCGATCTGCCGACCACGATCGAAACCGCCGATGCAGATGTACCACCGATTGTCAGTCAAAGAGTTAGTATCTATTATTGTTGCGAGTTGCGTCCCTACCTCCGCTCTATTTTAATATCCATCGCGATATTTTGGTGCAGGAATTAGGCCACGGAGCTTCGTTACCGATGAAACTGAATTACAACGTCGGATCGTCTCATTCTCCAGCTGCGGCTGCTGCCGCCGCCCACGGATACCAACAGGGATACGCTGGCAGTCGATCAGGTACGGTACCGATACGACGGGCTAAGTTTTTTTTGTAATACGTATTTTGAAAATCATCTATGAAATTGACTTTCAACTCGATTATCGTTGCGCAGGATCCAGTCAGAGACGTGTACCGTCGATCACCAGGAGGTCTAATTCACATACTAACGATACGCCTTCGCCGCATCAGCATAATTATCGCCATAATCATCCTCACCACAATACATCGTCGGAAAAGACACCGCCATTTATGCCTATGCTACACCACAGTGTACCCTCACTTCATGATTACAAAGTACATAATTACGACACGTACATTCTAACGCACGACGCGTATTATTCAGATATCCGCGTGTGCTGGTTTCGTTTCTAATCTAGTTTTTTTCCCCACAATTACAGGAACGCAGCTTGAGCAGTGGAGGGGGTGATAGTCCTAGACATTCGATCGCCTCGAATAACAGTAGTAATCCGAGTACGCCACCCAGTCCTAGACAAGGTTCATCTAGTTACGACGATAGTTAAACCATGCCACGGTATCATTACTTATCGTTACTCGTACTCCAATGATTTACATTACAAACCGTGTAGCAATATTTTTTTCTTTCTGTTTTAGTTTTAATTTGTTTTTTCTTCTCTCGCTCAGCTCATCGTTTTTCTTCATTCTATTTTAAATTCTATTCGATAAGAGTAGAGTTAGAGAAAAAAAAAAGTACTTACGGGCTATTAACATTTTTCTTTTACGAATCGTGAATTTTAAAACGACTTGAACACGTTCGTGTTTTTTGGTTCAGCTTGATTTTTATTAGTATTATTTTTTTCCCTCCTGGAAAACATAATTTACCTCATTTTTTTCTTTCGCGACCTACTCATATCTCGACTTCATATCTATTTTTCTAAGTTAGACCCCCCCTCCCCAAATTATTTTTGGTCTTCGTATAAAATACGCTTTTAATTATTTTTAGATTAACGTAGTGTTTTTTTCTTTTTCAAGGTATATCAATCGATATGATAATTATTTAAAATATTATGGTATTGTAAGTGGTCAATTAGTATATTACAGTCCCGTTTTTCTTTTGCTCCTCGCCTTTTATCGTAGAAGCTTTAATTAGCCGCGCGTTGAAATTACATATTCGTAAAACGACTGAATTTTAAGTATTTCTGTGTCAGGGTATCGATACACATACAATACAACGAAACGGTTCGATGAATTGTATTTATAACTCGTCGAAATTTTATAATAATTTTGCAAATTTTTTTTACGAATATTTTTCACTTACAATTCCTTCTCCTACTACCCTACCCCACTCAACGGACAATAAAAGTTTTATAAGCGTAATTCCTTTGATATTTTTCTCCTCAAGCTAAGTACATTTAAAGTAAACAGATTTGAATATTATTGTAGCTGAGCTGTGATGGCGGATTTGTATGTATGTTTGTATGTAGTAGGTACTATGTACTTGCACTCGTGTATTAAGCAGATTTATACAGTACGGAGAGGCTCTCTGTGTAGATATACGTGTCGTGTTAATTTTATTTATTATTCTTTGTTCGTTTGTGTTTTTTTTTTTCTCGTGAGTTTATCTCGTGTATATTATTGTGCGATGATGATGATGGTGATAACATGATGAGTGTGTCTGTGTAAGTAATAATGTGTGTGAATGTTGGCGCCAGTTGAGAGTGTTGATCGTTATACGAATTTTCAAATAGAATACTTAGGTAAACTCGGTATTTAATTTTGGACGAACTGTAAAAAAAAAACCTGAATTATAAAGTTGCAATTAATTGTGATACTTTCGATGCTCCCCTCATAACTGCCTCCTCTGGCCATCTTGAGGAGTATACCTTTCCCTCGCTTTTTACTATTTTTTGTGTATTGTGTGTGTGTAGATTATAATAATGTACTGTAATGTGTAGACGTTGACGCACCTAAAAGTATAATGCAAGTGTTATTTAATTTATAATCGTAATTAAGGTAATGAAAAAATTCTCTCAAGTCAGAATGTTTTCATTTTTTTTTTTCAATTTTGCATTTTACTATTTATTTGTATACGTACCCAAGTATTGTACTTATGATTATCATTATTACTTCTTGTATTGCAGTAATGTGAAGGAAAAATGCCTGTTTTATATAGCGTATGGCGAATATTGTGTGTGAATAATATTATTTATGTACGCGTGCAATATGTAGGTATTTTCTTTCTTTCTTTTTTTACCTCAAGCGGTACTTGTTTTTTTAAGAGAAGGATAAAAAAAGAATTTAGTCACGTTTATAATTATGTATACCTTTGTTTGCTCTGCTCTGTAGTTGCTACGTATAATAATTGAATTTTTTTATATTTTTTGTTATTTTTTTACTTACGTAATGCGTATGTTCTTCGGAAGTACCAGTTTCGCGTCCGAAGTCTGATATTAATTTAGAAATAAACGATTTAAGAAATTTACGCGCGATGGTTTATCATTTGAGGCGAATTTTTGATAAAGAAAATGTCGACTATTGCGATAGTCTCGACTTGAATTTTTTTGGAGGGGATTATCAGCAACCTCAGTCCTCTAGAAGGCTGAAATTGAATAATGTACCTTATTACGACTTTTTTTTTTTTTAGAAGAAATTTGAAGGTAATCGATAAAAGGCAAAATCACAATTTTTTTTATTATGAAACTTATAAATAACAACTGTCATAAAAAAGGACTATCCAATCCTCATAACTATCTAGTAAATTACACAGATTAAAATAATTTTGATAAAAAATTCTGTTAAAGCGAATTTACCGCAGGTTTGGGTAATATATACGTAATGTACAAAATAAAATTCCATCTGTAAGTGACATTAAGAACCAGTTAAAAATAAAACAATTTTCGTCCCGCACGAAAAATAAGGAGGAAAACAAAAGAGAAATTCAGTAACATGGAAAAAACCGTATTATAACACGATATTGTTGTAATGAAAATATTACGATAAATGCATTTCACAAAGTGATGCTTCGTGGTAGGGTTCAACCGCGTCAACCATTTCAGCATCTCAATTTCACACGCCGCTCGACACGAAATTCGCCTATTCTTTAGAACAGGTAAAGCACCTCACAAATTACAAATTATAATTATGTACATGAAAGTTGAGATCGACCGACGTCGCTACACACGATAAATATGAAACGATAGAAAATCGTCATCATGATTTGTTTTATGTACATTCATAGTGGCTGACCTAGATTTACGTATTTCAAATAATACGAAAAAGGGAAAGAACGGCCTCTGGGTAGCCATTTTAATCTATTTTAATAGCCGAATAAATCTTCTTAATGAACAAGTAGACAGAGAAGAAACCGATGGTCGAAGTAAGAAGCCAAAACGTAATCACCATTATGGCGCTGTAACCAAAATACAACAGCGTAGGAACGGCCTCGGTGATCTGTAGTTTGGTCATGAAGTAGAATATCGAATACAAGAACATATGCACCGCAGAGCCACCTGACACAAATAATGATCTCCACCACCAATGGTAGTTCTGTAAAAGATGAGACGAGAATTAGCATAAATAGACGAAAGCGGTCGGTTAAATTCTGGCTGATTTACTTACTTCGGCGCATAGTTGAAAGTATATCATCACGATGGATATCTGCGCGCATGAAATGACTAGTATAACAAAAACCAGGAACAAGAATCCAAACAAATAATAAAACTGATTTTGCCAAATTGCGGTAAATATGAAAAACAACTCGATGAACACCGCACCAAATGGTAACAGTCCGGCTACCAGCATTCTGCAAAAGAAATTACAAAGTGAAAACAATGCCCGATAAGTTTTAGGTCGATTTTCTTACCAATAATACTTACGAAAAGACCGGATTCATATACCATATCTGTTCCGGGATTTGTCTGGGGATTTGATTGGTTCGAACTGGATTCTGAATCGATGGTTTTTTATAACCGATATAGTAACCGAGATACACCAACGGTAGCGAAAAACCGAACCAGATGAACAGCAACGATAACATCGTCGTAAAAGGTACAGCTCCGCTAGAACTTTTCTTCCAGATGAAGAAATTCAAAAAGAAACACGTACCGAAGACCATGCCCGGGTAAAATACTCCCGTCTACGAGGTAAAAAAATTATTCAACAGAATAATGCAAGACACGCAGGAAGACGAAAGATTCGTGACATTTACCAAAAAAGCGGCCTTTTTCCATCTCCGGCCTCTGATTGTTTTGTAAATTCGAGCCGATATAAAGCCTGCTATACCTCCCATGGCTGCGTAGAAAAATATAGCGCACGTCATCAAAGCTCCTCGAGACGCCGGAGATAACATTCCCAACATAGCAAATACTGAAAAAAAAAAGGAAAATGCGACATTTGTCATCAACTTTGAACTTGATGTTGCCAACGTAACGAATGTCTTGATTTTCTTACAAATTGTTATCAAAGCCATTAAAAATATCTGTACACCGGATCCAATTGTGGCGACGAATAACCTGGGATATTTCGGAGGTCTGAAAATATCCCCGTGAACCAACTTCCACCCGGATTGTTCGATAGCCTCATCGGCAGCATCGTCCGCGTTATATTTGGCAATATCTCTTCTTAACGTTCTGATAATAATCAACGTAACTAATCCTGCGAAATGGAAAAAATTCATCAGTAGGTTCGATCGTTGAAAAAAAAATAATCGAAAAGGCATACAACCTGTTAAAAAAAATATCACAACGATCGAGTTGATGATGGAAAACCAATGTATTTCTACGTCCGTCATGGCCAAATAAATATCCCAACGGGAGGCCCAACTAATCTCCGATTCTTTCCACTCGACAGAATAAGTTAGATAAACATCCAACGGCCCGTTATTCGGTTCCAACGCAGGTTGTGGTTTGGCCGATAACAAATTTTGAGGCAGTTGGCAATTATTTAAAGAATCACCCTCCACAAGCGTCAATTCTGATTTATCTAAGCTGTAAGTTTCCACCTCGAAGCCAACCACTCTGAACACTTCTCTATAAACATCGCACATACTACAATAGAAGGTATTTCTACTCGAAAATTCATTCATAAGTCGTCGTACTTACTGCTTGGAAACTTGGTGGTAACGTAAAATGAATTTCAAGTGATTATTGATGTACGATTTACCGTCACGAATGAACCCTAATCGATAACCGTGTTCAAATGCTGCATTATTGGTAGTGGGATTAACGATTCGGGTGGCGCAAGGCAAATTATCCACCAGTCTGAAATTGAAACGAAATTACCAACTTTTTATCAACGCTCATCCCATCTCACATCTGACATAATTACGATGACTCACAAATGGACGTAATAGTCGTGCGAGATTCTATTCAATATGATATTCTGCTGATTAAAACTCCACTTCATAGGATGCTTCGGGGAATTACATAAAACACGACAGTTTATATTTTCAGCCATTCTCACTTCGTATGGAGTATTGACAATACGATCGCCTCTCAATACTTCACCTGAATACAAAATAAGGTAAATTAATTGCATATGTTCAGAAACACAATCGTGAAAAGTTGCACTACTCAACTCACCTAAATTTTCGGATTTATAAACCGTGCCATTTTTAGGAGCACAAAACGGTAATGAGTAATATTCGTATGGAAGCTGGGTACGAGTACTGGTCATTTTAACAGCTTTGACTTCGATTGGCCCACCCCGCTTGAACTCAACGGGAGCAACCCCTGGTACGTAGAATGCATCTAGTACGTAGAGACTCGAAAACACTATAGCGGTTGTAATTAACGTTGAGCCAGTCTGTAATCGAACAATTTCCATTATTAACGTATGAAATTCATTCAAAACAATACAATGATCAAAAATTGTAAGTTTTACAGTTCAAAAGCAGTAAAAAGAACATAAAATTCGTCGAAAAAGATAACTAATCAGCAATCATCAATCTAGTACGTACCATATTCGCTACACAACATGGGTAAAAACAAGTATTCAATTACAGAACAGCGGCTAAGCTATAAATATCTGATTGAATTAGGTGATTATAAACGCAGCTTTATTCATCTTTACTACTAAAGAAATTAGTTAGCATTACACCATAAATTCAAGTTTTAGTCATAAGTTTTCAAAGTTTCAAGTTGATGAAAACTGACAAGTTCTTAGACCATTTAGAATTAACATAGACCGCGCTTAGTGATAAAATCGTGTTCCAAC
>FIZT01022998.1:35652-53135 GCA_900065295.1 Paracoccus marginatus | reverse complement strand
GTGTTCGAAAAGCTTTGCTAAATAAAACTGCTGGAGAAGCTGAGTCTTGTTTTATTCCTTTTTCAAAATGTAGTTTTTCACTTCGGTGCTTGGATAATTTCATCAAAAAAAAAAAAAAAACAAGAAGCACTTCACTTGTGAAAAATTTTCGAATTCCCCCTCTCCCCACTTAAAGTGGTCTGGTTCAATTTCATGTGAAGAAAATCCACAGGAATTTTCAGCTCGATCAATGCCCCATTGCCTGGGCACGAGAAAATCCTCGTGTAACTAGCGCGATTTCCCAATACTTCCCACGAAATCCGGTGGAGAAAAGCGTCGCATCTCTCGCAAGTTTTCACCGATCACCGAACATGCGGAAAATTCCTGCGATTTCGATGCAATTTTCTCGCGACTCGATCACCTATCTTATGTACCTATAGATCGAGGCCAAATGACTCTGTAAACATTTCTCATCTCGAGCGTAAAAGCCTGGTTGAAAAAATACGCGACTATTTTTACATCAATTTACGACTGGAAGTCGACTCGTTGGCACTTGGAGAAAAAATTTTGTAAAATATATCTCTTCGCTAATTACCTAATACCTCTATACCTTCTTATCGTCGAAATAATCCGAGCAAAAAAAAAAAACTGCGGAGAGAGCGAAAGAGTCTTGAAAAAAAAAAAATCTACATCACACACGGTCGGACAGCGAGCCGCGTGAAAGATATTAATTTAGGCAGAACCTTGATATTTATGCTCTCTCGCAAAGATAACCAGTTTGTTTTTTTTTTGCCTAATATTTCGCCTATCGTATCATCTGATGTGCTGAGATGTATTAGGTACTTGCAGAGTATATATAATATAGTCGATTAGTCGCAAGCTGGCTGGCTTGGCCTCTCTGCCATATATAAATTTAGGTACATTTTGCGTCAGTTTTTTATGTTAATTAACGTGTCATGGCGCGGAGGGGTAATTATCGCCAAAAATTACGATCGTGCGAAGTTTCGCGTAGAGAGTCGTGTTTACATATTCCTAAAAATAGGCTTATGTGCGTGGAATTTCGCTAATGCTACGACTCGAGAGAGTCGGACGACAAAACTGACCCGGTGTGGCCCACAAATGGATATACGAACGAGTACCAAAAAGTAGAGCCTATTACGAGATGGTCGACCGCGTATTATGAAAACAAACACGCGATTATTTTGGTACGATTACGAGCCGGGCAAAAAGTAGGTATTAGTGGAGAGTCGCAGAGCCTACCTGCTACGTTGGTAGATTGCTCGCATCGAATTCGCGATTGCTGATACGATGCGGCAATTAGTATTTAAATAGGGTATACTTTGATGCGGCGGCAAATTAAGAAATTAGAATTAGTTGGTCTGAAAAATCTTCGTAATTTTATGTGTTTATATATATAAGGAACGTAGGTAGATTCGCATAAGACAGGTTTGTCAGTCTTCTCGCGGATTTGGTATTGCGAAATAGGTTTTGCCTTATACCGCGCATAAATAGAGGTGTACGAGGGATAATATTTATGCATAAATTAAGAGGTCCAAGTGGAGGGTATAAGGCGAGTAGAAAAAATATTATATTGGTCGATATATTATAGGTAAACGTGTATTGGTGGAAAAAAAAATCAACCACTGTTCGGTTTGGTATTTACAAGTCGATTATTATATATTTGGGGGATGGAGAGACGAGGGTGTGGGTCTGACAAAATAATATACTCGTACGAGAGGTGCACGTATTGTATGTGTATGGTCAGCGTATATGGGGCGGGTATCTATGTAGTAAATATGCGGGATAATGATGACCGGTAGATACGGTGGAAAGACCGCAGGCCAGAGGGTATAAATAATTTATTAATACGCGGGAAAATATTTACGTGTGTAATATACTTATATTATAGTAGTAGGCAGTGGCACAGGTAGTCTCGTGTATACTATTTTGCCCAATGTAGATGTATACGTACGTATACTTCACCTATATATCTAGGCATTCGTTCGCTTCAATTTACCCAATTTATTTACTTAATAGAATTTTCGGAGAGGCCTCCCTCCGTCTGTGTGTGTGTGTGTTGTTTTTGTATTAGTTGGCTGAGCCAACAACCACGCCATCGTCGATAATATGAGGCTAAATCGCGAGTTAACGAGGAGCAGGACATGGCGATGGTGCAGAGCTATGTTGTCGGACAAGCGAGAAAAAACAAACCTCATTTATAACGTAATTAGTATGTATACATTTATGCATGTACTTGTGTACCTGTACGTGTAGCCAGAGCTACCGAAATATAACTTATGCTTGTAGTACACATTGTACGATTAAATTGCTATTGCTACCGCACGTTGAACGTCGCGTCGTCGATTCTGACTGACTATATAGTGAGTGGACGATGGACTATAGCGTCGAGAGCCGGCCAATTTAAACAACGACGACGTAGCCGATTTCGTGCGTGAGAAATGTCAACATAATAATGTTATACCAACGTATATTAATGTGTACGTACATTATATACTGGTACTTATGTACTTATATGAACGGATTAGCGTTTAGCCAGGTGGTGGGTGCGTAGATTTTAATATGACGAGTTTCGTAAAGAGTGTACCTAAACCTATAGGTGTGAGAGACCAATTCGACGGAATGTTGCTACCTGCGTAGCACATTCATATAGAGATGAACGGTTTGCAAAACACGCGGCTTAATCGTCGTCCAAATTTTTTTGTCAATTTGGTGAAATTATTGTGGTTTGTCGCCAAAACTGATTTTGAAATAGATCGTAGAAAGAGACACGAGACGTCTCGTAAGTAATATTCGCGAGACAATACAATATGAAATTGATTAATGAAGGCACTAGCCAGCGTGCTGGACTGCAGAATGGGCGATGGCGTGGTGTCTAGTGACTCGTACGCTTGGCTGGTCTTAGTCAAAGACGAATTATAATTATTTAAATCGCGTACGTTGTATTGTACGTATTCGAAAACATCCCTCGTGAAAATGACCAGACCAAAGCGAGCCTGCGGTGAGAAGATTCATTAAGAAGATGTGTCCAACACGTACATTGTCGACGCGGTTGATGAAGAACTGCAGGTGGAGAGATGCTAATGTCGTTTGTGTTATGATAGGTGGAAACTTGTGTGCACTGAGAATGCAGGGAAATCAATTAAGGACGAAGGTATGGATACGATTGTTTTGTTGCGGAGAGAGTCCGTTCGGAGAATTGTTTCTTTTCGAGGTTTTGTTTCGCGTCGTCGTGTTGTCGTGGAATTTTTTTTTTTTTTCGAAGGTAAATGGAAGTGTAGGTAAGTGATGACGCCAATTGGTGGGTGATGATTGGGGAACCTGTCGATGAAGAAACGCTCCAGCTACGGTTGTTCTAAATGGTTTTCGTTTGGCTTTTGAAGAATGCTGAGTTATTTTATTTTATTATTTTTTGTTTCGAAGGAAGGTCTGGTCGAGTTCAGAACTTTGTTTTTTATTGTTGAAAATTTGATATGGTCAGGGTTCGTCTTCTATTTTTTTTTTTTTAATTTTTATGGAGCTAAATTTTGAAAGCTGCGTGTAATATGATGGGTTCCTCCTCCTCTCACCCCCCCCCCCAAACAACCCTGTTTCATGCATTTTTTCAATAATTTCTTGGAAAAAAGTTACAAATTTTTTCATTGATCGAGTGAAACAAAACTCGTTGAAAAATTCTTCAGGCAAAAATTGGGGGGAATGCATTAGAAACTAAATGAAAATTATTTTTGGCAAAATATTGAAATTCAAAAAATTAAAAATTTCATTTTTGGCAAAAATTTCAAGAATCTAATTTTTGCAAGAATTTAAAAAAATCTTTAGTCAGAAATTTTTTTTTTATTAAATTTCCTTAAGCACATCTTTAGGGAAAATACTCTGAAAAAGTGGCAAAAATACACTCTGGTTTGAAAATGAAGAAGAAAAGTAATTTTTTCAACCATCAAAAAATGCAATGAAGTTGAAAATTTTTATTTAAAATGAAAAAAAAAATTATACCCATTGTGGCATGAAATAAGGATTTGAAAAAAAAAAAAATACAAAAATTGAAATTTTTTTCAGGAGTGCTGTGTTTGGCAAAAATACCTAAGGAAGAAAAAAATGGCTGGATTTAGGAAGAGAGCCATTTATGGCAAAAAATTGAAAGATTCAAACAGTTCATTTTTAGCCAAAATAAGATCAAACAGTTTTACTGATGGAAATTCTAAAAATCGTCATATTTTGAAAAAATTTAAAAATAAAAAAATGAAATAATAAAATGCAAGGCGATTGAGACTTTTTTGAGATGGCATAATTTGAAGAAAAACAAAATTGGAGTCTTTCTCCCCCCCCCCTCCCCTCTGCAGAAACTGGGACAAAATCTGCAGATTTGTCTACCACTGAAAAACTTGATTGGAAAAAAATTAGATCGAGTTCTAATTCAACAATCATTATAGATGTTTCGTCGTATCGACATTGAGTTGCTCGATACCTAGCAAATTCCAAAACAGAATAAATTCCCAATCAAATTGGTTTTGATAGAAAAAAAGAAGTTCTTTTTTAATTAAAACGTGGAACATTCACACGAAAAGTCAACTTTCAAAATAACTCGATTTTTTTTCTCAACCTACGAAGCTATTTAACTAGGTAATTCGCGAAGATTGAAATTCCTAAATATCGTACTTACCTATACGTATATAATTGGACGTGTATTAATTTTTAAAACTCGGTAAAAAAAAAAAATTACATTAGAAAAAAAAACATAACAAAGAAAGAGGTTACACGCTAATCAAATAACGAACGAATAATGAAAGAAACTGCATAATAATAATAAAAATGATTCTAAATATGGAAGGAAAAAAAAACAAGATGAGTAAAATTATCGAGTCATAATCAAATTAAGACTGGCCGCGCGTTCGTCGACCAAGTCTACGCATAGTTTACATCGGTGTGCATAGGAAAAAGAGAGATACCAAGAGAGAGAGAGAGAGTGAGCGAAAACCCAACTCTATATACTAATAATAACTCGAGAGGTAATTACGCGATCATATTATACATTTATATTATATTCTTCGCAAATATATATATCGAAGGCGCAGGCAGCGACGACAGCAGCCGGACGATTTTCAAGTCGATGGCCTCGTTTGTTTTGTTTTGCCATATGCTGGGAATTCTCTCGGCTGCGATGGTTTTTTTCCTTCGTCGTCAAGTACGCTAATTTCACTCGGCGCATTTGAACCGTTTTTCGAACCAGAATGATGTACTTACGCGAGACCTGGGCATTTCTGGTTGCAAAAATTAAACGATACGATGCGATGGCTTACGACGTAGTCGTGGACACGATCATCTATGCGATATAAATCGAATATGACAAGCCGAAGATGGTTCTGTACGTAGCTGTACCTTATCTAAGTATATAGTTTTGTTTCAGTTTTTTTTTTTTTTTTTTTTTTACCTTTCCTCTTGTCATTTTATTCGTCTCGTTCGTCGGTCTGTCATATTAATTGCTTCAGCAGTGCGCGGCGGCTGCAGTATGTGTAATGGCGCGAATACCTGCGTGTGAGGTCGAATCACACTGATTACGTTGCACACGTCATATTTTTTTCTGCCTTTTTTCAAGAATGCAACCGATACGTGAAATGAATCGCCGATGATTCGAGTAATTCTATACGAGGAGGCGAGATAATTCGACGAGATGGCGGAGTTACGCGAGTATACGTACGCATTATGGTATAGGTACAAGGGTTAAATGTATTTGATGAAAAAACCGAGAAGGAATAAACTGGCTGAAAGAGGTCGACGATAAAATTTAGCCAGCCTTGAAACGAACGAATTCCGTACACTCGTCGATGCGATAGAATTCGATCAGCGTAGGTGTAAACGGCAGTCGTCGCCAGGGAGGGAGAGGCGATCGAGGACCAGTTTGGTTTTTTTTTGGCGAGCTGCGTCTACGAGTCGTTCTGCGACTGGAAAACGAGCGTAAGAGCGAGAAGAAGATTTAAGAAGCAGATACTAATTAATTTAAATTAATAATGTAGGTATAATTCGCGTCCACGAATGTCGGCTCGGCGCGGCTTCGTTATCGGCGAATTGAATCAGCCATGATGGTATACTTGGAACGGGCCATATTGAACGTGTTCAGTGGTGTGTAAAAATATGATCGCGGTCTGGTTTTCGGTGGCGAATTTCGCAACAAGTGAGCTGTACAGGCTGATAGATAGGATGCTAGATTAGTACTGTACAAGTAGATATAGATACGTGTGAGACACCGCACACTCTTAATAATATTATGTGGGGTAAATGTGAGAAGAAAGTTGGGTCGCGAGCGAGTTACTTACACATTAGAACACCCCGGAGAGGCATAGGCGACGCGAAATAGAAATGGAAAAATCAACATCAACTCATCAGATAACGATTTACAGTGACCAGACGGACCGATTAGTGTTATAGGGGGACATGGTCATTGCAGTTGCGGGAACTGAAAGCATGCAGGAGGACGACGCGACGACGATCGTACGTACATACGTACGTACGGTGATAAAAGAAGCATTAACATTCAGCGGTCGTCGTATCGTGTATAAATCTGCGCACCTCTCTGGTCGTCGGTGGCGATCGGGCGGTGGTCGCGGGCGTCTTCGTAGACGCATCTGAGAACCCCTCGTTTCAATTTACACGTAAAAATCGGTGTTGTTTAATTTGGTACGAGATAAATTAGATACGTACATAAATTCGGCGATCCGTGGGCGGATTATTTAATGAATTCTATAAGACGCGGCACGACTCTCTTAGACCAAGTATACGTATCTATGGATAAATTCGTGTAAGTGCAAAAAAAAAAACAACTATTCGGTAACAAGAATCCACCGCATAAATATGTACGTACATACATACGTACAGGAACGTACGTAGATTCGTATTTACGTATAAATAGAGAGCGAAAGGTTACAACAAAAAAAAGAAGTAGGTATAAATTAATGTACTCGCAGTACAGCGTTTCAACTCGAAGAAGCATACCGAGAGTACCTGCCGCAGCAACGTAGATATTTCGCGATGTAAATTCACCATGAATGTCGCTAATTCGTTTAGAAAATATAATTCGTGGTCCGGTTGCGGACGCGGCTCGAGGAGAGGTAATTAATGCGCGAATTAAGACGATTTACGCGGTCGTGCTCGTCGACCGGCCTGTTCAAATGAGTCATGGAGGGTAGAGATGCCCCGCGGGGGCATCCTTGTCGTGTTGCCGCCGCGAATGAATTTATTAGCCTATAGTCAATGCCGGATTCGACGAATTCGTATGGTCTGGAAGAATTTCAGCGACCAGACGAGCGATTTTTTTTTCGACAGGAATTTTTTCCCCATCGGACGTCCAACGGGTGAATTATGACGATAATTTTTTTCCTGTACCCCCTCACCCCCACCTCCCCCTCCCCAAGAAATTGACCTACAAAAAATGGGAAAAAATCGAGGAAGATGAGAATTGTTTTCTTACTTTACTATTTTTATAGCACTTTTTAGCCTCCTTTTGAGCCTTCAGCTTGATGTTAATGTGATGCCCAAATGATTTTTTTTGAAAAAAAAAATTGTTTCGATTTTTTTTTCAATTTTCTGAAGTGAACAAAATGCTACTTTCTGTATCAAAAAATCAAATTTTGGCATTTTCGGGTCGTATCTTGTGTTTTTCATTTTTATTAATTTTTTTTGGAATTTCGACCAGATTTTGAGTTCTTTTTGGGGGAGTTTTGAGATGTCGAATCTGAAAAAATACCGAAAATTTGAATTCAGCTGGATCGAAAATACTGCATACGATATGCCACCCTTGGTTTTGAATTTCTTTGAATTTTTAGACCACTTGGGGGGGGGGGGGTTGAATGAGATTTTGAGTGATTGTATCGAAGAAAATGACCAAAAATCTGAGCTCAGCAGGGTCGAAAATGTTACGAACAATATGCCAAGCTACTTCCGTATTTTTTTTCCAATTTTGATCAAAATTGAGGACCCCACGCCTCCCAGGAGTGTCGAGATGCCATTTAAAAAATTTAATAATTGAAAATTGCATGAAACAAACTCTTCATTTTGAATTTTTCAGGTTTTTGGGTGATAATTTTTGTATTTTTTGCGCGGAAAGGAGAGCTCTTGAAAGTTTGAATTTGAGCTTCTGAAATTTAGAACAGTGTGAATTTGTAATTTTTTTTTTCAATTTTCTACACAGCTGTGCCAACAGATTTATCCTCTGTTCAATCAATCTTGAAATATGAGCCTTCGAGTAGCTGATTTTGAAGTCCACTTTTGTCGAAAATTATCTTGTCGAGCAAAAACATCCACATTTTGACCGAGTTTCTTCTTGCAAAAAATTCAATTTTTTTCCAATGTAAGTGGCTTGGAGCCTTGAGTGTCTCCCCTTTCCTTTGTGCTGTAGGTGCTGCTTCATTTTAATTTTTTTAAATAATTTACTCGTATAATTACGAAAAATGAAGAAAAAAAAACAAAACGAAGTGCACTCTCGAAACATTTGAATTTAAAATAAGCATAGAACGATTCGCCGAACGATATACCTGCGTTAATTATAAAATCAACTGAAATTCCGTCGAGTCATTATGTACACTCGGTACTGCTAGCGTCACGCCATCCATTAAAAAAAAAAAAAAAAAGAAGAAGAAGAAAAGCCACACAAGAAGAAGAAGACACTTAATACCTAATACGATTCGAAATGATGAGACATCAATGAAAGGAGAGATCGAATAATCGACGAGAGCCATCAGAAGGTGGTCGATGGGACGATGAGGGAGGACGAGAGGAGGAAAACTACACGATTACATGATCCCAACTCTTGGTATAATATGTACTGTAGGGTACCTCTACCTGTGCTACAACCGTGTGGAGGTGAACGTATAGCTCGTAATCGAACATCACATTCGTCGTAAAAATCACACTCGTGTTCGTTCGTATTTAAACGTACATACGGATGGTAAATAAATTAGTATAATTCCAAAAAAAATAACGATCGAAGCACCTGAGGAAAAAAACAACTCGATTTTGTTAATCGAACTACATCTCGACTCGCGAGATGTATAAGATGTTGAAAAAGAGGTGTGAAATGATAGTTCAGGCGCGTTTCGATGGCCAAAAAATACACTATTGGTATTCAAATACATATAGCTGGTACGTCGCGTCGTAAAAATTATCATCCATGTAAAGCAAGCCGTATCGCAGTGCAAAGTACCATCGATACGATCTCGATGCTCAAGTTGAGATGATGACCGCTCTATAGGTACATATAATTAAGGTTCACCAAATTAGTACGTCGTCGTACCAGCGGTGTGGGTTTTTTTCCTTAATCAATGAAAATTTCACTGATGAATGGAGACTGGAGTCGGATTTTAGGGTCATTTATAGGTACGTCGGTACAGGTACAACGATGGTGATTTGTGCGCGGATTTTTCCTCTAATTTTTTCTCTTCCTCTGTAGCTTTATTTTTAACGGCTCTCCAGATGGGTGTATGTGTGTGTGCTGGTGAATGAAAGATCGGCGTTTTCAGAGATTTAATAGGGGTTCTGGCGGTTGTTAATTAGAGACGTGGGTTGTGCTGATGAGTCGCGGTATGTGATCGACGATGAGAGCTAGGATACGTGTCGATGAGCCTGGTAATTCGACGCGATGTGTGCGAGGCTGAGGTTATTATTTTCGTATAATAAATTATTTCATTCGGGTTTATTTCGTCTTCATTTTACACAGTTAATGGTGAAATGTGGAAGGAACTGTTTCGTCGGATCTTTTTTCCTTTTTTTTTTTTTTTTGCCAGGTGAGTCGAGCTTTTGATGAGGATATACCTATCAGTCAGATGCAGGAATAAAAACGAATTTCGTCGTTCGCTTTTTTATTTTTTTTTTTAGGTTTTTTCCGCTTCAAGGTTGCTCTAAAAATATATCGAAATACCCTTATCAAAATTTATTTTCGCCGGTAAAGTGATTTTGGTGATATTTTTAGATGAAGAATATTGTTTATTGGGCTGGTAATAAGCTCGTACGAGCGTCCTACATTTTCGTTCATTTTTTGCTTTCCAATAATAATCGAGGCTGTTAACGCAGGCAAATGAACATATCGTCGTGGTTCGGAGGGCATTCAGAACCATTATCGGATGATATTTTTCCCTTATTTGGACGAAGACGCGGCGTCTGCGAGGTTTATTCAGAAGGTTTTTTTTTTTTACCAAAAAACTGAAAAAGAAAGGAAAAGGGCTGGAACAAAAAAAAACGTGCGAGAAACAAAGAAGAGGTTTTTTTACCATTTTAAAAGCGATCGCTCGTTTTATACGTAACTTTTTTCGTCAATTTTACGACACGTTGTAAATAGGTAGAAAAAAGAGAAAAAAATTAGATCGAGAAAGGTAATTTGGGAGTTGTTGTTCTTTTCTTGCGTATCAATGGTACGTACGTACCTTTAATGCGAAACAAAACAAATACGATATTTACGACATCTTGGCGAGTGTCGTCGTGGTCGTCGCGAAGACAGCCACCACGCTAATCCCGTTAGTTAGGGTGGCGTCTGCGATGCGATAACGGCGGCGCTAACATAACGTGTATGTATAGTCTGAGCTGGTATGCGACAGGAGGATTAAACGCGTGTGTTAAGAATGAAGAGGCGGATGCGTAGGAGTAAACAGTAGCGACGTACGTAAAGTATACTTTGGCGCGATAATACATATACTTACTCGTATAATCAAACTTTAAATGAAAAATCGAAAATTAATTAAACACGTAGAAAGAGATAGAGAGAGAAAAAAATCTTCAGCAGTGAGAGAGTGCGCCGGGGCATGGGCAGGGGTAAATGAGCAGCAGAAAAAGTTATTCAACTTTTAACTACGCGGCGCAGCGAACGCAACTAACGCAGCACGTGTGGTGTTGGGGAGGGGTACAGGCTGAGAATTTAAGCACACCCGATAGCTTTATAGGTGGCTCGTTAATAAAAGCTTAATTTAAAGGAAACACACACGACGACCCGAAGAAGCAGCTTTAATTACAAAAGTTGGCCGATACGGGATGTGGCGGCTGGGCGGTGGGTGACCGGGCGAACATATTAGAAAAACTTATTTAGACCGAGCTTAAACATAGGTAGCGGTGCCCGTTCGCTCGACCGGGGTCAGGCAAGGTCAGTTAAGCTGGAATTAAAACAAGCCGCGGGCAGATTTCCTGAAGAAGTTGGTTTGGTGTTTTAGCAGAGTTTTCACCCCCTTCCTACTCCTCCATTCGCAGGCGATACCGCGTCTTCGCCGTGACAATGGACAGAGAGTGGTTCTAATTTCTTTCGATAGGATATGCTGGCAGGAGCAGGGTCGATTGAATTAACCAAAAAGTTGCGAATGCGAGAAATTCGCTGTACAAATCGAGTCGTTCGAGGCGTTTCGTTTGAGATTTGAGTCGACTTTTTTAAACTATTATTTTCTCGTTATTATTCCGAAGATCGGTTTTGTTTTGGAAAAAAATAATCCTCTCCCTCACCTCGCCATCGAGACTTTTTTCTTCATAAGAAGTGACTGTCAGGAAAATGAAATCATGAAAGGTCATTCTACGAGCATTCTTGAAAACCAACATGGTCATATTTTGTTATTCTATTCAATGAAATGATTTTTTTCGCACTTGGGAAAGTCATTTTTTTCGCTCGAAAAATCATATTTTCTTCATTCAAAAGAATCGTGTTTCTTTCAGAGAAAAAAATATTCCCTCCCTCCTCTCTCCTGCGTTTTTTTTTTCAGAGCAGCATTTGGGAAAAAATGTATCTTTTTATCTCATAAAAAATCATTCTCTTTTTGTAGAGAAATATTGCCTCCTTCCTCTCCCCTCCACTCCCTTCTCTTTGATTTTTTAAAATCACTTGTAAAGAAAAATCGACGATTTTTTTTTCATTTACTTTCTTGAAAAATCGTTTCATTTTCATTCGGAGAAAATCATTTGTGCTATGATTCCTTGAAATATTTTTTCCCTTCAAAAATATGTTTTTTTATTAAATTTTTTTCTCATTCAGAAGTGTCATTTTTTGTCTCTCAAAAAATCATTTGAAAATATCATTTTTCTTGTAGAAAAAAATTCTGCCTCTTCTCTCCTCCAAAATACTTTTCATGGAAATGTAGCATTTTCAAAAAAAAATCAAAAATCAAAAAAGACAAATAATTCGACTTTTAGTGAGAAAATTACCCCCTCCCTTTCCCTTCCCCTTATTTTTTCAAAGAAAACCCATTTTCGAAAAAATTTTTCATTTTTTTTTTTTGAATAATTTCAATCATGTGTGGTTCTATTCAGTAAAATCTTTTTTTTTTTCATTTTCTCAAAGAAATTATTTTTTTTTACTGCAGGGAGAAATACTCCTCCCTTTCAACTTTTTCTCCTTTTCTAAACTAACTTTTTTCAAAAAAAAAGTTTTGTTTTTTGGAAAAAAATTGATCGACTCGTTTCCCAAAAAATTTTGATTTTATTCATTCAATCAATTCATGCAATTTTTCATTTAAAAAAAAGTTGTAATTTTTTCTTCGAGATTTCCTTTTCTCGGGAGAATGATGGAGCTCTCGATATACTTGCGTCACATTCTGAAATATTTTCTGCTCCTCTCTGGTTTTCATTTACCCAGCCACACCACCATCGTTGGTCAGTAGATATTAATATTAGGCCTTATTTATTTTGTACGCAGACTGA
This sequence comes from Paracoccus marginatus, assembly GCA_900065295.1. Classification (NCBI taxonomy): domain Eukaryota; kingdom Metazoa; phylum Arthropoda; class Insecta; order Hemiptera; family Pseudococcidae; genus Paracoccus; species Paracoccus marginatus. The sequence continues at coordinate 40,481 of FIZT01022998.1, read as the reverse complement.
AAACATATAGGTACGTACGTGCGTACGTACGTGTACAGAGTACAGACCTATGGTGCAGAGACGAAGCCGGTCGTCCGTGTAGCCGCAATAATACGCATTAGAAGGGCGAGTGAGTGAGTGAGCGAGGGCGGGCGGGCGCAAGAGAGGCGAGGGATTAAAAAAAGTGCTAGGACGCGCGGGTTTATTTTCCTATATGTTTTTTGGCGCCGCCGCAACGTGGCCGCGCTACGTTATTTGGTGTCTAATTACACGTTACGAGAGCGCAGCGGCACACACGTCATCGTCATATCGTCGGTGGCTGGGTAATTATGAAACGCGCGGTAATTATTACCATAGGTACAGAACCACGACCTGGCCGCTATATGGTCAGTATTCGTGGCCTGGGCTCGACGGCCGTACAATGCGGAGATGAATTTTAGCTGATAATTCGTCGTAATTATTCGCCGGCTAAATTACGGCCGGCCGACAGGCAGACGGGCAGAGCGACCGAAGTGGCCGCGTGTCTCTTGGCTCATGCTGTAGTCGCCATGGTGGTTTTTTAAAACAAATTTTTCAGATGATGAGGAATTGCGGTTTTTCGTATACTACGTACCTGCCTGCTCTGAAAGACTCGAAACGATTGTAATTGGTTTTTAAGGTAATTATAAGCGGATTCCATTCGTGCTTGGAGTGTGGCAGAGAGGCAGGAAGGGGGTGTTCGAGAGTATACCTATGTAGTCATTTTTTGGGATGTTCGATTACTACTACGTGCTGAGCTGGCGGGCGAAGAGCAGACGACGAGTATACGAGGATGACGATGGCGTACCTACACTGTGACGAAGACGCGTGAAATGAGACGAATTTATCCGCACTGTACGTACGAAGGACGAAGGTCGATCGCGGCTCGCTAATGGAAAAATTCACCACGGCGGTGACCGCGGCCGCGTCTGCGCTAATTCGTCCCCGTTCGTCCGTCGCGCCGCTCCCTAAATCACAAAACTCCAGCAGCCGCACCAACCCAACCGCCGTATATAATGATGGTACTACTGGAGGACGTGCGTTTATAATTACCGTATTGGTGTGCGCGCTGCTACAGCGAACGAGAGTCGAAGTCTCGACAAAAATGAATGAATGTGTGAAACACATCAGCAAAGCTGAACCGTATACCTCGTCCCAGAGACTGACTTTACCACCGCGCTCAGTGTAGAGATGATTAAGATGACGACGACGACGACGATGATGATGATGATGAGGATGAGACTGCTACCGCATCTCGCGTCGGTTTTAATGGATTTTCTGGTCGCAGCGCAGCATCGAGCATCGATACGCGCGAATTTGGTGGCTGCGTTCAAAATGGCCGAGGTGTCGATGGTGCGATGATTTTATCCCCGCGCTCGCCAGCGGTGAGGTGAGCACTGAACCGTGAGCTGATTTTGATTGAATTGTATAATCTCGAATGAAGAAACGATAATTATTTTCGTACGGAGTGAGGTCTGCCGAGAGAGGTCGTATTGAAAATGGGCTCGATTGTGTGCCAATGAAGAAGTGAAGAGCAGAGAGGGACAGAAATTGGAAGATCGTATGGATGGGAATCGAAGCAAGTTAGTTAGATGGTGTGCATCGTGGATGATTCTGAAGTACGAAATGGAAAATATTCCTAATTAGTAATTAGAATTATTTACGTTTAATTTATTCTTTACGATCCACGTTTGAAACAATGAGCAATTAACTAATCGACAATTTTTTTTCTTTTTGTTTTAGGTGAGTATCAAATGTTCACCTTGAGAATAAGTACGTACGTAGTTTAATTGAGAGCAAAATGAGAAAATGAGTAAGTAGATTAATCTTCTGGTAATTGATGCTTTCCCCTGTCCCCCTCCCCCTCCGTAACTTTTCGTGGGGGATTGAATCTCTTTTTTTCTTCTTTTTTTTCTGTGATCAAGAAAAAATTGAAAATTTGGAAAATTGGGAAATGTGAGCCCTAATTTAGGACTTCTAATGTCATCTGAGCACTTGTAGTGTTCTCAGTCTAAAATCTCCATATCTGATTGTCGAAAAATTTCAATTTTTTCATTTTTCGGAAGGAGATTGATCTTTGCAGTTTTCAAAGAATTGTAAATAATTTTCATTTTTTTGAAAAACTGTCAATTTTTTATTTTTCGAAAAATTTTCGTTTTTTTCTATTTTGCAAAAAATTGATTGTTTTCCAATTTTTTTAAAAAAAATTGTCAATTTTATGACTTTCACTTCTCAAGAAATTGTTCATTTTTTATTTTTTGAAAAATTGTTATTTATTCGTTTTTTTCAAAAAATCGTCAATTTTTTTGATTTTTTTGTCTTTTTCAACAGTTTTTTAGTTTTCATTTTTTTGAAAATTTCTCCTTTATTTTTTTGTTTTTTTTTTTCAATTTTTCAATTTGTTGTCATTTTTAGTCGTTTTTAGTGCGGGTTTTCTCCCTTTTTTTCAATTTTTGATATCAATCAACTATTGCCTATGTGTTCCCAATTTTTTCAAGCTATGATTCAATTTTTTTTAATTCACTGATTTTTTTGAATTTTTCGTTTTTTTCAATTATATAATTTTTCTCAATTTTTTCAAATTTTCAGTCATCTATTTTTTTGTTCATGGCCATTTTTTTTGTATTTTTATGATTTTTCAATTTTTTTAATCGTTTCTTTTTTTTTTAAATTTTCGATTTTTTTCAAAATCCTTTTCGAATTTTATGCAATTTCAGCCCTCTTTTTATTTTATTTTAATTTTTTTTTGTCAAAATGACTTTTTGGTCCATTTCTTTTGTTTTTTTTTTGTTTGGTTTATGATTTTTGTGGGGTGGATGGATGGCTTGAAAATATTTTTTCTAGTCACCCTGTATGTGATCTAGATCTATATAGATTCGTTTCGATGGCAGGTAATTAGATATCTACTCTCGAGCTGATATTGAATTTAAGAGGGGAAAAAAATTCACGAGGTGTTTTCACAAACTGCGTTATAGTTCGCTTGATTTGACCCATTATCACAAATAATTTTTTAGAGAGCTTGTTTCGGTATCTACCCGCTATAGTTGCTGGCATATTGGATTATACATTTTGCTAAACAATAATGCAGATGAACGAGTGCTGGAAATTCGTGCGTAGCTCGTGATCTTTTCATAAATAGGTATACCTGCGATACCTGCTTTGAAGGGCTGAAGGCGCGTTAATCAGTTGGAAAAAAAATATAGAGAGAAAAAGGTAACCGCAGGGGTATCTTTGGCCTCCCCCTCGTTGGACTATTGTGCTGTCATAGGCACGTATAAATGTGTACAATCTGTATTCGTCTACGTAGCGTACTCGAGCAGGAACTATAATATGTGCAGGCATAATAGAGGGAACCGATGCCGAGGACGAGTGACGAGAGTGTCAGAAAAAGAACGCCGCCGATCGCCTTCCAATCCAGGTGTGGACTATCGCGCTTATTTATGTAGAATCGCTGGCAGAGATTTGTACGTACCTACACCTCCGCATCACGTGGATTATATGCGGACATAACTGGCGCGCGAAGAGTCGTCGCAAGTTCCACGTACTTACGTATAGGGTCGTATTGTCACCGTTCGGAGGTTTTCTTTTCGCCTAGCGAGTGCCCCGTCGTCTTCATTATTGTCCGCTTTTGGCTGTTTTTCTTCTTTTTTTTTTCATTGTTTCTTCTCTTTATTCACGTGTAAGCGATGCGGTGAAACTCGGATGTAGGTAAATTACAATATTTTTAATGTAAGGTGTACGGGGGGGGGGGCTGTATTGTGGCACGATGCTGCGGTGGTGTCCTTACAAGGTCACCTCGCTCGTATTATGTACCTACAAGCAGAAGACCGGCAAGTGCCCGGTGTGTGGCTGCATTTGTATGTAAGGTGATCAGGATGACGCGCACGATAGGGTACTGATACCTGTGCGTGAGCTGCTGCTGCTGCCGCTGCTTCTGCTTTTTCCCCGAAAAGATCGTGTGTCCGGCGTAGGAGTCGATTAGAGCGTGTATATGATGAAGCCGGTGACGACGCTACGGTGGTATATACTATTTGTAGGTATGCCGTCGAGGTATATCTATAATATGTTGTTTTATGAATGAAAGTGACCGCTCGATGTTGTTGCGTAGGTACCTCTACCTGTACGATACGACATGCGGAGATAAGCCTTTTTTTCGGTGGCAATTAAGCGCATACGTTGGTATATTTTTGTGAGGATGATCGAAGCGAAGTTGATGGGTTAAAAAGGTATTAGTGGGTGTGTACTGGTGCTGTGGCGGCCGAAGAGCGGAGCAGACGCGCGATCATGGCAATAACGGATCGCTGCGAGAGGAAGAAGACGGAGCTGCGTTCTGATGGCGGTACAGCAGCGGTGGGTACTGGGTACCCGGTTTTTACGACAGAGTAACGCCTTCTTTACCTTTTGTAGTTGGTAATAGACATTAAAGCGTACGTAAGAGCCGAGCTACCGCGCGAATGGACGCGATTGTCCTGTGAAATGCGCGAATGTACCCGGCGTGTACATACTCGTATATATACGAGCCAGGCCGCAGCAATATCTAGCAACGAATGCGAGGTAATAAATCGCCAGCTCGCGGTAAACAGCCAATAAAACTAGCTGCTGGATATGCGCAGCGGCGAAAAAGAAGCAACGAGTCGCGAACTACCACCGGCATATTAATGAATGGGTTTATTATCGTCGATGTTATTATTATTATGGCGAGAATTATTCTATAGTTATGGCTCGTATATATGTCTTTGCGTGCGATTTGAATGATGTGTGGTGTGTTGTACGCGCCGTGAGAAGGAGCAGAAGTAATTAAAAAAAAAAAAAAAAAAAAAAAAATTTTAAAA
>FIZT01022998.1:5349-35614 GCA_900065295.1 Paracoccus marginatus | reverse complement strand
AAAAAAAAAAAAAAAAAAAAAAAAATGGCGAAATTGGTGTTTGCACGATGATGCGAAGGAAAGGTCGGCGTGTACATTGTACATTGATGTACGCGTTCTTGACTTACGACGAAGCAGCGAGCTGCGAAAAAGAATAGGTGCCCAGGTGCGTAGAGAAAGGTGTTATCTGTAAAGTGGTTTCGAAAAGATCATGAATTTTGAGGATCCCCCCCCCCCCCCCCATCAAAGTGGTTTCGAAAAGATCATGAATTTTGAGGCCCCCCCCCCCCCTCCTCCATCAACGATTCAGAATTCACTCTGAAAACAATAAATTTGTTAATACGATTCCTTTATCTTTTTTTTTCCTTTTTTTCTTTTTCGAAACCTCTCGCGACCTCGAAATAATACGACCGTGTAGATAGATTTATACAGCCACATAAAATGGACATTTGGACAGGCTATTGTTGTATAAATGTATACGCAGAGATTTAGGCGAAGATGAAAGAGAAAGACACACGTCGTACATCTATAGTCTTTTTAACCCTTTGACGCACCGAGGGAGTTGAACGTTTAATGGCGAAACAAAAATGGTCGTTTTTCGATTAGTCGCGTCGTATATAGTCACTGGATATGTTGTACCAGCGAGGAGGTATAAAATTGAATTTTTTTTTTTTGTTTTCTCTCTTTTTCTTTTTTTTGTCGTCAAGGTATATATGGTATGCAGAGAGAGCTATTAGAGAGTTTTTGTCCCACCAAGTATTTATTGTCTTCTTCCGCGTTCTTGAACAGACTTTTTCCGATTTCGGGATTTTTAAATACACAAATAGCGTAAAGAAATTTCGAACTGGTGCGAAAAACAATGAGGTTTTCAAAGGTGGTCCGCAGATACGTTGTTGTTAGGGGCTTGTGATCATCGTGTACGATGCATGGGGTCCGCAGCGATTGAGAAGTGTACGCGTTAATGCATGGGAATGAGATTTAGGTACTAATTGGATAGGTTTGGTAGGTTTTATTCGTACGTATACGTAGGTATTATTATTATTATGGAGATTTCGTGGCCGTGAAATTTGTTTACCGAGGTGATGAGAGAAGTCGATTGGGGGTCTGGGTACCATACTTACTTTGCGTTCCCAAAAAGATGCGAATTTTGCGAGAAATGCGCGATTTTTTGGCCTAATAAGGAAATTCATTTCGAAGAATTTTGAAAAATAATTTATTTCGTAATTTTTTCATTTTTCAACCATTTTTTTCAATTTTTATAAAATTCTCAATTTCTGTATTTTTTTTTTTTTTCTTGGAAAATTCTCAATTTCAATCTTCTGAACTCTAATGCTTGTAAGATTGCCAAATTTCCTATTTCTCTCGATTTTTTTTTCAATTGTCAATAATTGATCTTGTTTTGTAAAATTGCCAGTTTTTCCAATTTTTTTTTTTTTTTTTTTTTGATAAATGCTTGTAAAATTTTTCATTTTTCTAAAAATTGTCAATTTTTTGATTTTCAAAATTTTATCAATTTTTCCATTCTTTGTAAAATTACGAATTTTCCATTTTCAATGAATGGCAAATTTTCTAATTTTTTCTGTTTTTTGAAAAATGGTGAATTTTTTTCATTTTTTGATGAATGGCAAATTTTTAATTTTTCAAAAAATTGTCAATTTGCCAGATTTTCAGAATTTTGTCAATTTTTCCATTTTTTGAATTTTCATATTTTTAATGAATTGTCAATTTTCTCATTTTTTCTGCTTCTTGAAAAATGATCAACTTTTTTATTTTTTGATGAATGGTGATTTGTTTATTTTTCGAGAAATTGTCGATTTTTCTAATTTTTTGATTAATTTTTCATTTTTAAAATTTTTAAGAAATTGCAAATTTTTTCATTTTTTGATTGATGGCGAATTTCATCATTTTTTAATGAAACTGTCGCTGTCAGTGTTTGAATTTTTTGAAAAATTTTTAGTTTTTCTATATTTTTTTTTTTTTTTTGCAATTTCTCTGTTTTTTTTTTTCAATTTTCAGTTTTTTTCTAATTTTTCAAATCGTTTGGGAAAGAAAGGCATGGAATGGAATTTTCATAGTGAGTTTCAGTCTTACAATTACCTAAAAATACAATTCGTTGTTAGTTCTAAAAGATTGAAGAGAATGAGAGATGCTCGATGGAATTATTTCGAACCTTCCTCGATCTATACCCATACGCATAATTAATTAATTCTCCCAGAAGAAGAAGGGAAAAAAACCACTCCAACTTCTAATTTTTTTTTCTTATTTATATCAACAAACAAATACCTAATACCTATACAATATTTTTCGAGATACCTGCGCATTTAGCTATCTAGGTGTATAAGCCGCCCGGTGGCATTTATTTTACGTATACAATCCCGAATTCGAGGAAATACGGTCGTTTTTGTACGCGAGAGAGTTGATATTCTGTATAAGATTATAGTCAGAAGATCCCCGCTGAGGTGGATTTCGAATTCGATGTTACAAAAATACTCGTAGAGGTGCCTGTGGATGGTATTCTTATTGTGGCGATAAAATACGAAGAGCCTGTTTCCATTTTGATGGTGTTGTAGTTTGTAAAATGTAAACATTGGTGTTATTATGTTCGGATCCGCCACCGGGTATTTAATATTATACTTTTTGTGGATCTATAGGTGGATAGATATACCTGTACCTATCTGTAATCATCTATATATACGTATAATGTGTATACCTCGATTCTTCTATATTATGCTACGTCGATGGAGTGTGATGAAGGGGGTGGTTTTGGGTAACAGAAGCGAAGAAGTAGCAGCATCGCGTAGGTAAATACGTATAGGTACTTGTGTATAGGTTTTAGGTTACCCATATGGAGAAGAGAGAAGACTGTAAGATAAGTCAATGCCATGAGGTATAGAAAAAAGGCCAGTGCTCGTCATCTCGATGTTATATTTTGCGAAATGATGCCGAACGTGATCATCGATGCTGAAGTGAGGATGGAAGTAAAAATGTCGTCGTATGTAGTCGAGTATTCGAGCTTCGGTGGTGGATTCGACGAAAACGCTATCTGTCGGACGTGTGGATGTATTTTTTGGTATAAAAGCCTTCGCAAAGAACCGCGGTTTTGCCCCAATAAAGCTCGTTTTTGGATGGATTTTCCGGTTCGAAAAGTCTTCGACTGTATTATAATTATTATTTTCACGCTTCATCGTCTGGATGAGATGGTGGTCTAGAAGGGACAAGGTGATTAAAGAGACGATATGATATATGCGAAGAGTATGGTACGAGGAGGGATGGAAGTACATGCATAAAAAGGGGTAAGCTCGTATGCAGATGTGGTTTAGCTCGGTGTTAATTATTTAGACGTACGCGATTGGTCGGTTGTATAAGGTGGAGCTGTGGCGCACGATGTCGGTGCGCGCTATAATGTATGCGAGTACATATTATGTAGTTAAATCAATGTGTGGTACGTATATATACGTACATAGCGCCCTGCCAGGCTATCGCCCCACGTCCCGTGGTTATTTGTTGTTATTATTGTGTGGATGTACATATACTAAGTATATAATACGCGCGAAGAGTATTATGTTACTTTATAAACATAATGGTAATATTGAGCTGCCAACTCTACCGACTATACGTATACGTATATTTATGCGTGTATTTTTCGATATTCGTGTATACGTATATCGTCGTCATCGTCGTCGAATACAAATTACGCGCGTAGGTACGTACACATAGGTACATACATACATCGGCGCAGCGCGCCCGTACCCAGTAGTACAATGAGCCCCCATTTTGTTCATTAACTAAATGGATACGATTGGAAGAGCGAGGCGAGCGGTGCGGGTGTAAGGCGACGCGACACGACCGCGTTGTATATGCATTGAATCAGAACCGGCATAAATTAGTAACAGTTTAATGGAGTGTAACTCCAGATAATTGGAGTAACTCGGTTATTGGGCGATGAAATTATTTTTATTGGCGTATTACGGGGCGCGTATATACGCGACCGTGTACCTATACAATATACTTACTCGTACGATGCGATACGATGGGTTTTTTTCTTTCTCGATCGATCGATTGAGAGATAGGTGGGAGCGGGAGCAGGGCCTCCATTAAAGGTACGCGGTGGGTAGCGTCGATTATTCGAATTAAATTTCGTGTTTGTTTTTTTTTTCTGATGTCTTGGTTGTGTTCGGTTAGAAAAAGCGCCGCTACGTATGTTTTTTTTACTCGTTTCGAGAAGTTCGAAAGTGTAAGAAAATAAAAGTCGGAATTTTTTGTGAGGTGAGGTTGTTTTCGGATGGATTGTGTGTTTTTTTTTATAATTGAATTCAGCCGTAGGACGTGACGATGGACGAGTTAATGGATTGGGTGGTAAAAATGGGTTCGAAAGTGGATCCATTTTAGGTGGGATGCCGAAAAGAGAGGTGCAAGGAAGGAGGTGACAAGTGATCAGCGTGGTTGAGGGTGATTGTATTGAAAATTTGCGGGAAAACTGGTGAAATATGAGGGGAAAAAAACAGTTGAAATTGGAAAAATTCGTGGGATATGATTCATAATAAGGTGCTTGTTGAAATTTTGAAAGAATTGAATGAAAAATTAGCCAAAAATGTGTTTGGAAATAATAAAAAATGAAAATTTTCGAAGAGTTAAGCCCTTGGAATGATTCAAATTTTGCGGTCGATCAAAACACTTGAGAAAAAATGGAACTATAGTGAAACTGAAATATTCTAAAAAAATTGAATTTGAAAAAATTGCGAAAAAAAATTGTGAAAAACGAAAAATGTTGAAGAATTGAATTTTTGAAATGATTAAAAAATTGATATCAACCAAAATAATTTTTTTAAAATTAGAACTCGTAAAAATAAGAAATTTAAAAAAAATTTAAAATGGAAAAAAATTGAAATTGAAAATTTGAAAATTTGCATTGACGAATAAACTCGAAAACTGAACATTTCAACCTGTAAAAAAATTGAATTAAACCAAAGTTATGATAGAAAAATTTAACAACTCATGAAATTAAAAAAAATATACATTATCAAATCTTAAAAAATTGATCAAATATTTAAAAAAAAAAAAATTGATAAAACTGAAAAATTTCGAAATTTTGAATAATCAAAGAACTCACGTAAAAACGCTGAACTAATTCAAAAAAAAATTGAAAAAAATTCATTCGTGCAATTTTAAAATGATTTGAAAATTAGAAAATTGAAAAATTTTGGTAATTTCGAAGAAAAAAAAATTGAAAATTGTTCAAATTTGAGAAACGAGAAAAAAATTGGTTTCAAAAAATCGCCCACCTCAAACGATGAAAAATTGGCAGAATAAATCATGGATAAAGAATCTGCTGGAAAATTGAGAAAACTCGCGTGTAAAACTAAACGACTTTGAAAAAATTGCCATAAATGATGCGAGTTATTCCGGGTGAAATGTTTCTTTCGTCTATATCGTCGTATATTTTTCGATAAGTATCATTTTATTTTTATTCAGAATGTCATTCAACTCTAGTCGAGAGAATAAGGATTTTTCCCACGCCTTCTATGTACCTGTAGGTATGGTAGTTTACCTGCTGTCAAATTGTCAGCAGAATGAGTAGGTAATCCGATGATGGAAATTCTGACCCTAATTTTTGTGAACGATTTTGAACTTTCGTTATTATAATATGAACTGTACAAGAGGACAGGTACCTTCTATTGCGAATACGATGTTTTTTCGTCGTCGAACGAAGGAAAGTGATGGCGTATTTATCGAACGAATTATAAAATATACAAAAAGGAGGCGTCTTAACGAACCAAAATGACGAAGCGCAGCTTCCATACATTGTACGTACGACCAAAGGGTCGGCGAGGAACATTTAGGTAGCTATATTTCGTACTATGTATGCATGCAGAGTAAAATTGCGCAGACTCTCATTAGATATGTTGGAAGGTGCGACAGCGGTGGCGGCCGCATCGTCGGTATATGCCATAAGAAAGCGAGAGATAAATGAAGGCGCGCGATCGAAAGAATAAAGAATAAAGAAACGAGAAGAAAGCTCGCATGTACACGACGTATAAGTACGTACGATTCTGCTGCCGATGACGCTGCCGAAGACGAAGAAAAAGTAAAAAAAAAAAAGGGGTTCGAACGTACATATACACGCGAGCGTAGACGAAGAGAATGAAAAGGAGAGAAAATACATACTACATAGCGAAAGGGACGTCGGTCGGTCGACGTGGAAGAAAATGAGAAAAGCAGCGCGTCGCGTCTTGGAATATACGAGCAGTGAGTAGGCGCGGGGGATGGGAGCAGCATCTCGCGCGGAATGAGAAAGGAAAAAAGTACGCGCAGGGCGAAAGAAAATTTAGCCAGGGTGGCGCGGTGCGCTAGAAACGAGAAGAAAAGGGGTTGGCTGGCGTTTTTTTTTTTTTTCACCATTAAGTGGGTGTAAGAGTGGTACCGCACGCGACGCATTACTTTTCAGCATTATACAAAAGGGGTTGGCAAAAATTAAAGGAACAAAAGCAGGGTGGTGGATGTGGCTGCGGCAGCGACGGCGGGGTGAAGGTTTCGTGTACTCTTACGTATATGTGTATGTATATGGAAGCAGGGTACACTGTGTGGAAATGTGCGCTAGTGAGAGGCTACAGATACGTATGTGAGTATGCGTGCGGTGGTTTTAAAAAGCTATATACTGCGAGCACATGTACGTACCACGAGCAAAGGAACGAAGGAAGAGCGAAATGAAAGCAGGGAATGTGCCCTGTGCGCGTTGCTGCTGCCGGAGACGCTGCTGTTGTGCTGTACACTGTATATGTATACGTGCGGGACGGAATTTAATTCGTTAAAATGGCCGACGCCCATTGACGTCGTTGATTGGTCGGCATAGGGCGCTGCTAAAGAGTAGCTTTTTAATTAGTCGATAGCGAAACAGAGCGGCGCGGAAGCGGCGGCGGCGGCGACGCGACCGTTGCACGTATAATTATCGTCGAACGAGCGCCCGAGTTGCGCGTTGGAGGTTCGCCGCGCCGCGCAGCGAGCTGTGTAGCTTTTCTCGCGCGATTTAAGCGGGTAGATGTATTTTTCGTCCGAACGAAGCGAAGGTGTGGTTAATTAGCGAGAAATTTATCGGTCCGGCGCAGCAGATAGATAAACCGCAGCCCCGAGGCGGTTGACCTCGTACAGCTCGGTAACGACACTCCGCCGCGATCTATCCCCCGGTGGGTATTTTCTCCCAATCTTTTTCGGACAAAAATACGTACGTATAAGACGCCGATGTATTGGGATTTTTCTTAATGTTATAATCATTTTACACCGATCATTTGGCCGTATATATATAATTGATGCCTGTACGTAGAAATTACGGATGCTGAGATGAGGACGGCGCCCGCAATTAGAGCCGTATTATAGGTAGAAAGAAGGGGGTGTGTATTTGCGAGAAAGAGAGAGAAGGCTGGTTCTATCAGAGATACGAAAAGTGGCCACCGATCGCGGTGAAGGAACTGAGCACCGAGCGGTAGGGTTTTCTTCTTCTTCAACTCTCGACGAGATAATTTGTACGTTCGCGATGGAAACGGTGGCGTTGGCGCCCTGAATTTCGCGATGTTCAGCGCCGAGTATCGCATACATATACGTATTCGGTTCGTGTGTAAATCATAATTAAACTCGCGTATTTGTATATGACGTCGAGGTGAAAGGTTACGAGATAATTGCTACCTAAGCCGAAGGTAAGATGTTTTCACGGTTGTATCCATCCTTTTCTGCTTCCCTCGTTGACTCGTCGTATTGTATGAGCTTATGGCTGGACTGTTTAGCTCGAAAAAGATGAGTGGTGTAGATCGAGTCTTTTGGACAGGTATTTACCGGATATTAGAAAATTATTCGAGCGCATTTCCTGCTATTTAGACGAAAGTGGAGGAGCATATGGGGGCTGGAGATGTTCCGAGGATTGGAAATTTCTCGTCTCGAGAGCTGAAAAAATTTTCTGATTGGCTGTGGTATTGATTTTGATGACCAAAATCGTGACTTTCTGATCAATTGTGCTGAATTGATCAGAAAATATCTATGGAATTATTTCATCAAAATTCGAAATGAAAATGTATCAAATTAGGAAGTGAAATGGAAAATGGAGTCATAAGTTTCAAATTATTGATTGAAAAATTTGCTCAAAATTCACGAAAAATATCCAATTATGTTTTTAAAATTTTTTTGAACAATGAGAAATCAAGAAAATTCCAAAAAGTCAGAAAAAGTTACTATTGATCGAAAATTGAAAAAATTTGCCCAAAACTCATGAAAAATATTCAATTAAATTTAATTTTTTTTGAAGAAATGAGAAATCAACAGAATTTTCAAAAAATCAAAAAAAGTCATTTTCGTCAAAAATTTAAATTTTGCTCAAAAGTCATCAAGAAATCATGAAAAGTTGTATTCATGAAAAAAATTGATCAAAAGCATTCAAATGAAAATTAAAGTCAGTACTTACCAAAAAAAGTCAAAAAAAAGTCATAGTTGATCGTAATCAAGTTGAATTTTGCTCAAAAAGTCACAAGAAGTCAGCTAGCTGGAGTTTTTCAAGAGAAGTAATGAGAAACAGACGATTTTTCCAAAACACCAAAAAATGACCATATTTTGCAAAAAGTCAAAAAAAAAAACTGAACATGTCAGAAACTGAAAACTTAGTCCAAAAAGTCATGGAAAAATCATGAAAAGTTATGATTGGCTAGGAATTGAAATTTTTGTTGCATAGGTACCTACTCAAAAAGTGTTCATTTTTAATTTTTTAAAAAAATTATCACTCAAAAATGTTGAAAAAAGTCCAAAAAAAGTCAATTTTACAACAAAAAAAAAAAATTAAAAAATTGAATAAAAGGATGAAAATGGCCAATTTTTTAATTTCTTTACAGAGAATCTTGATAAATTGAGACTCAATCTACTTATTACCATCAATTTTCTCGATTTTGTAGAATCTTGGAAAATTTTTCATATTTATATCATTATTGAATTGTTTTATTTTTGGTCAATTTTTCAATAGCTAATTCGTCATTTTTTTCTCCTTTTTTTTCGCAGATTGGATAGACTGGCGTCGATTATGTCATTTTGTGATGGTTGACATTCGGGAACAGCGATGCCCTCTCCCATCGCCGGCGAAACATCAGTAGACGAGAGGGAACCGGCCGGTCTAATCGGCGCATCGCGTAAGAAGCGGAAACGCAAAAGGTTAGACAGCAGCAGCAGCAATCCGAGCAACAACAACAACATCAACAGCAGCGGCGAGCACCATCCGCATCATCGCGGCTCCGCCGGCCAAGGTGGCACCCACAACAACAATAACGACGACGAAGACGGTATCGAGTACAGTAGCGGCGGCGAAATGAGTCCGGAGGAAGATTCGACGGCTTCTCCGCCGGCAGGTCTGATCGCCGGACGCGACGACGGCGTCCAACAACGACTGACGTCGCCGCCTTCCGGCAGTAAATTCGTGCACGAGATGCCTGCGCAGACGGCAGTTCGGCCGACCGGCGACGACGAGTTTGGCGACGCTTGCATGGAAGAGTCGACCATAATTAAGAATCGCAGCGAAGACGACGACGACGACGATGAGGACGCTTCGAGCGGCTGCGACGACGAAGACGACGAAGCCGTTATGAATGCGACCGCTGGCAGTGGTAAAGAGAAAAGCGGCGTGGTCGTCGATGACAGTAGTACCAGCGATGTTGAAAATTTCGACGGTAAAATCGTCTATAATCCGGACGGCTCGGCGTATATTATCGAAGATTCGGAGCTGAGCGACGAAGATGCCGTCGAGTTACCGCAGCTGATGGGTAACGGATGTATCGTGGACGGACGAGGCGTCAACGTGTCCCGTACCGAAGGTTTTCCGCAGATCGCCAACGCCATATACGTTTCGTCGCGTACCACCAATCACCACGCGCTGTACGGCGGCAATTTGGCGAATTGCGTGAAGGCCGACAAAAGCATAGTTCCTGAGGTACCGGTTATGCATAGTTATAGAGTTTACTCGGTTCGTGATAATAAATATAGTGAAAGAAATAACGCGGCCAGCGGCGGCGACAAGATTAGTCAAGATACGGGCTCGGGCGGCGAGAATCCGTCGTCTGTGCCGGTGAAACCGATCCTTATGTGTTTCATTTGTAAATTATCGTTCGGATATGCCAAGTCGTTTGTCGCGCACGCCATGAGCGACCACAACGTACTGCTGCAAGAAGACGAAAAAGATATACTCAGTCATAAGAATACGTCTGCGATCATCCAGTGCGTCGGCAAAGAGAAAGAGCCGTTGGTATCGTTTCTCGAACCGCTATCACCTCCTGCGATGGCTTCGGCGACCACCACCGTAACGGCGTCGACCGCATCGTCGTCTACCTCGCCATCGGCGGCGGCCTTGTCTTCGAAATTCGACAACTGCGGCAAATACCGACCGACTTCGTCGTCGACGGCCACCTCGACGACATCGGCAACCAGCGCGTCGGCGACCAGCCACCATCTGCATCACCAATCCAGCTCGTCGTATTCGCCGTTCGGTGGCATGAGCGGCGCGAGCCAGCTTACCGCAGTTCCTAATAGTAACGCTTCTTCCACGATGGCGAGCGGCGCCTCGGCCTCGTCGCTGTCTTGCGTGATGGACTTGACGCGCAAGAGTCCGATCAGCGGAGGAGGAAGCGCGGCTGTGACGACGTCGGCGTCGAGTAGCGGCAGCAATAACGTCGCTATTACGTCGCCCGGCGCAAGCCCATCGCCCAGTTCGACCGTCAGTCCGTTGCTGTCCGCGTCGTCCATGTCGTTCGCGCAGCATCCGCCCAATTTCCTGACGGGCACGACGATAGGCGTGTGCCCCGATCACATGGGCGGTCGTCCGAGCGGCGTCGATTGCTCAAAGTGCGAGCTCATACTTAGTTCCTCCCGGTTAGGCGGCGTCGGCGGCGGCCCGCTTGCCGGCATGCATTCCCGTAACTCGTGTAAGACTTTGAAGTGTCCCAAATGCAATTGGCACTATAAATACCAAGAAACGCTCGAGATACACATGAAAGAGAAGCACCCGGAGACGGAAACCTCGTGCATATACTGTATCGCCGGACAGCCGCATCCTCGTCTGGCTCGCGGCGAAACCTACACTTGCGGATACAAACCGTACAGGTGCGAGGTATGCAACTATTCGACTACCACCAAAGGCAACCTCAGCATACACATGCAGTCCGATAAGCACCTGAACAATATGCAAGAGCTGCAAAACGGCACCGTATCCAATTCGGAGCTAGGCGGTCCGGCAAGCGGCGCTCATCAGCAATCTCCAGCCGGTGTCGCTGCCGGAGGCCCTGGTGTAGTCGGATCTCAATCTAAACCTACCGGTATGACTAGTCCAAGCACAGCAGGCGGCCCCAGCGGTCCGGCAGGCCTGCCTGGCTATCACAGCGCCATCGGCGGCTCGCCTACTGTTGCCCAGCAAAAACCCAAACCTACTTTCCGTTGCGACGTTTGCAACTACGAAACGAACGTGGCTCGTAATCTACGCATACACATGACCAGCGAGAAGCACACCCATAACATGATGGTGCTGCAGCAGAACATGAAACAAATGCAAGCCCTCAGTGCCATACAATCGCCGGCCTCGCAGCACCAGCAACAACTCAACTTCGAACAGCTACTGCACTTTCATCCTGGCCTGACGTTACCGGGCGAGAAACCGCCACCGCATTCGGAGGCGGCTCTAGCCGACATGGCCTATAACCAGGCTCTGCTCATACAGCTGATGACTGGTGGCCAGCTACCGCCGCATATGTCACCCGATATGGCTCCGAATCTCGACATGGGCCTGAATCCCGAAACGATGGAACCACCTCCCGAACCAGCTGATCTCAATCCCGACAATTTATTCCAATGTTGCGTGTGCAACGTGTTCACCAGCGACTCGCTCGAAGCATTATCTCATCATTTGGCCGCTGACCGTACGAAAATTCGCGAACAAGAGATACTAGCTATCGTGGCCGGCCACTACGTATGCAAGTTGTGCACCTATAAGACTACGCTGAAAGCGAATTTCCAACTGCATTGCAAAACTGACAAGCACTTGCAGCGACTGCAGCACGTAAATCACGTCAAAGAGGGCGGTCCGCGCAACGAATGGAAGCTGAAATACGTTTCGTCGCCGGGCGGCGTGCAAGTACGGTGCAACGCTTGCGACTACTACACGAACAGCACGCATAAGCTGCAGTTGCACGCAGCAGCCCAACGACACGAACTGGGCGCTTCGCTGTTCCGGCATCTGCGCGACAACTACGACGACTCGGCCAAAATCTACCAATGCGCGTTGTGCGAATTCAGCTGCGCTGACAAGCTGCCGCTGTTCCAGCATATTCGTTCGATGCAGCACCTGAAAATGGAACAGATTCACCAGCTGCACAGGCGGTCGGCCGGCAAAGACGCGCAACTCGATCTCAACGATATGTTCAAGGTGATAGCGCAGCCTTCAGACTCGATCTCCGAACAAGGTCTGGATTACTGCAACCAATCGCAATGCTCGGCAACGTCGACGACGCCTAAACCGCACTCGAACGCCAACACGAGCAGCAGCAGCGGCAACAATAACGTGCACCAAACGCCTCCTAGTCACAGGTTCAGTCCGTCTTCGTCGACCGCCTCATCCTCCGGCAGCAAAGACATGGAGACGAAGTGTACCCAATCGGATTCGTCCGAAGAGGCGGAAGACGCCGAAGAAGCGGCCGGCAGCGATGTCGCCTCGTTCGAGGATGGCGTCGGCATTCGCTGCTCGACGTGCCAGAAAATGTTCCGCAACAGCGAAGAGCTCTGCTTGCACCAAAACGAAAACGGCCACTTCGACATCAAACAAATCGAAGGATCGGTTTTTTTATGCCCCAAAAAAGAGTGCAGCGCGTATTTCACGACCGTGCTCAATGTGCAGAGGCATTACCTGGACGTGCATATACAGCAGAATCGCATGGATACGGTGGCCGTGTCCGAGAAACACGTATACAAGTACCGATGCAGTCAGTGCAGTTTAGCCTTCAAAACGATGGAAAAACTGCAAATCCATTCGCAATACCATTTCATACGCGACGCTACCAAATGTGTCTTGTGCGGGCGTAGTTTCAGGTCTATCATTTCGCTACAGAAGCACGTAGAAACGGCGCACGCTGACCTGTCCGAAGACGAAATGCTGATATTCAAACAGAGCTTGCTAAGTAATCCGTTGTTGTTGGCCGGACTCAGCGGCCAAGCTCTGGATCCGTCGATAACGGAATTACTGAAGAAAGAGAGCCTGCGTATGGACGCGGACGAATCGATGGATGAAGACGGCGCGCCGATGATGCATTCGAAGAAATCGTCGGCGTCTTCGCATCACGACGACACCAGTCCTACGCAACTGCACAATAAAAAAGTACCCCACCGTAAAGGCGAAAAAGTCGTCTATCCGATGGAAAAATATCTCGATCCGAATCGTCCGTACAAATGCGAAGTATGCAAAGAATCGTTCACCCAAAAGAATATCCTTCTGGTGCATTACAACTCGGTCAGCCATCTGCATAAGTTGAAACGCGCCTCGCAAGACTTGCAACAATCGAACGTGGCAGGCAGCAACGTATCTGCGCAGAATCTACTCGTATCGCCGACCTCTCACTACAACTCGATCAGTCAACAGCTGCAGCAGCACGGCAAAAAGAGCGCTAACTCGAGCTCGATGATCTCACCGCCGACGTCCGCTCAAATGCTGACTCCCAAGTCAAACTCGAGCTCCGAAGACGACGATCGTAAATCGTACAAAGATAATTCCGCCACTTCGCCAGTCAGCGCGGCCGGCCATCACGGTATGTACTCGTGCCAGCGATGTAATTCCATCTTTGTCGGCCAGGAGCAGCTGCACGCGCACCAGCAACTCTGCTGGATGAGTATGTTCCCGACGTTGGCGGCGGCCGCTTCCAGTACGCCTACCCAGTTCTCGTCCCAAGTATCGGCTTCCGATTTGAAAACGCCTCCGCCTTCGATGATGGCCGCAGCCGCTGCCGCAGCCAACGACGAAGCGGCCGCCTTCATGAAACTGCCTCAGCAAGCGAAGAAATCGTCGCACATGTATAAACACCTGCTGGAGAGTTTCGGTTTCGACCTGGTGATGCAGTTTAACGAAAACCACCAACGTAGACAGCGCAAAGAACGAGAGGAAAGTGAAAGACTGCTGGCCGAATTACAATCGTCGGCTCAGTTGCTCAACGAAGAATCTCACATGATGGAGGCGCGCAAAGACAGCTCCGGCGCCATCTCCGATACCGTCAAAGAGGAAAAAGACGAACCTAGCGGAGCGGCTGACGAACTGCCCGAAGTATCAAAGTCGACGTGCGCTCATTGTAACAAAGAATTCAGCAGCGTGTGGGTATTAAAAGCTCACTGCGAAGAAGTCCACAAAGATCTCGTACCGCTCGATTTCCTCGAGAAATACGCCCAACAGATCAAGTGCGAAATCGACAAGAAAGTCATTCCGGCCGGATTAACCAATTCGATGGCAGCGGCGCTCGCATCGGCGGCCGCAGCCGACGCCGATATGGCTAACTCGTCGACGACCACCACCAATACCACCACCACCACCGATATGGACACGACGACGTCGAGTAAAGCCTCCGGCACGTACGGCGATATCGACTCGACGATGACGTCGTGCTCAGGCCAAACCGTACCAACGACCACGACAGCCGATGTGGGTACCGATACGTACAGAGAATCGGACGAAACGCTCAAAGAGGCCAATCAATCGGCCAACGATACCTCAGACTCGTACAGAGCCGACTCCGAAGATCGTGATCATTCGTCGATGCTGCTGAAAGATACGCCGCACAACGAACCATCTCGCACGCCGAATCCACCTACGGCGTGCTCTACTCCAGCCTCGAGTACAGATTCGGTCTCGCCGGTAGGTGCCACCGGAGGTAACCAATCCGGTAATCCGTCTCCGAATATTCCCATGTCGCTGGCTCAGCAAATGAACGAAATGCAAGCTGCGCTAAACGCCATGGCCGCTTCGCAACTGCAACAGCAACTACAGCAGTTTAATCCGATGATGATGAGTATGGCCGGGCTCGGCATGGGATTACCGCTCGGACTGAATATGCCAGCTCTTGCCGCCATGAATCTGCAGCCGCCTCTAGTTCCTATGATGATGCCACCTCCGCCGTCTTTCGACTCGATCGTCGGTCTCGGTCAAGCTCAGAATCCGCTTTTCACCCAGCAAGCAGCCGCCAATCTCGAGACCAGTTCTATGTTGGCGAAGCAACAACAACATTTGATGCAGCAGCAACAAGTGGTGAGTTTTCGATAGATTTTGGGTTTTGGTAGATTTTTTGTGTGATGAGAAGGAGGAGGAGGGGTGTCATGTATTTCAGAAATTTTTGAAATTTGATTTTCAAAAATTTTGGTTTCTTATGAATAATTTTTTTTTTACAAGTTTTTTTAAAAGTCCAAATCTTCAATTTGATAATTTTCCAATTTTTAAAAAAATATCTCTTTGTTTTGATTTTTTTTGATTTTTATTTTCAAAATTTTTCTCAAGGATTCACTTTCATAATTTTTTAGAAATTTTTTAAAAATATAATTTTTGCAAATTTTCGAAATTTCATTTTGAAAACATTTCTTTTCAATTTTTGTAAAATTCATTTATTTCAATTTTTCAATTTTTTCTTCAAAGATTTGAATTCGTGATTTTTTCGAAATTATTTCTATTTCATTTTTTTGGAAATTCGATTTCTTCAAATTTTTCAAAAATTTATTTTTATGAATTTTTTAGAAATTATTTTTTATTAAATTCTTTTCGAAATTATTTTTTGCTTATTTTTTGAATCGAACTTTTTTTAATCGCGTTTTTCGTAATTTTTTGCCCGCAGGCGAACGCGTCTCAACAAAAACGCGCCCGTACTCGTATCACAGACGACCAGCTGAAAATTTTGCGCGCCCATTTCGACATCAATAACTCCCCGTCGGAGGAGCAAATCAACAAAATGGCCGCCGAGAGCGGTCTGCCTCCGAAAGTGATCAAACACTGGTTCCGTAATACGCTGTTCAAGGAACGCCAACGTAACAAAGACTCGCCGTACAATTTCAACAATCCTCCGTCCACCACGTTGAATCTAGAAGAGTACGAGAAAACGGGCGAAGCCAAAGTAATCCCGTTGAACTGCAGCAGCAGCGGCGACGAAGCCGGCGGCGCGATGACCGGCGGCAGCAATACCACCTCTAGTGAGCAAAACAACAACATCGACTCGTCTACGTTGAAGATGAACTTGACCAACGTGACGAACACCGCTCGTAAGACGTCTACACCGACTGGCGTGAGCGGCGGCAACGTGAAGTGCGACCAAATGTCACCGTTCGGCGGCCAGTCGAATCACAACCTTCAGCAAGCCGCATTCTCGGCGCCTCGATCTGTAGCTTCGTCGCCGGTGCTGAGCATCAAAACCGAACCGAAAGACAGCTCCGAATGCGGCGCAGTCGACCTGCACAGTAAACTAAACGTGTTACCAGACGGCGAAGCCGGCAATCGAGTCAAAAAAGAAGAATACGACGATATCAAACCGAATCTCGCCTACATGCACGAGCACGTACCGCATTCGCCTCCTAGTCCGAATATCTCCGAACGCCTGAGCTCCGTACCGACTCCGTGCTCTTCGCCCGAGAATCTGACCGTGTCTTCGGTGTTCAACTCGCAACATTTGTCGAGCGAGCTGACGGCTACGTCGAGCTCGATGCTGAACGCGGCCATGCACCAAAGCAGTAACATGCTGCCGCCCAAGCTGAACCAGAACTTCAGTACGTCGACTCCGTCGCTGACCAACGCTGGCAATTTCGCTTCGTCCATGCCTAACCGTAGCGTATCGCCTGGCCGATCGAATTCCGTCGATTGTTTCTCGCACAGCGTGCTCAGCAGCAGCAACAGCAACGGCAGCAACTCTTCGGGCGGGTCGTCGGGTAAACGAGCCAACCGCACTCGATTCACCGATTACCAAATTAAAGTATTGCAAGAGTTTTTCGAGAATAATGCCTATCCCAAAGACGACGATTTGGAATATCTGTCGAAATTGTTGAGCTTGAGCCCTCGCGTCATTGTCGTCTGGTTCCAGAATGCTCGTCAGAAGGCTCGCAAAGTTTACGAGAACCAGCCTCCGGTCGAGCCGGTGGCCGGCATCGACGAGAATACGGGTCGTTTCCAACGTACGCCCGGTTTGAATTACCAATGCAAGAAATGCCTGCTGGTATTCCAAAGGTATTACGAGCTAATCAGGCACCAGAAGACGCACTGTTTCAAAGAAGAAGACGCCAAACGCTCGGCTCAGGCTCAAGCGGCGGCTGCCCAAATGGCCGCCGTACTGTCGTCCGAAGACTCGAACAGCAGCACCATCATCGAGCAGAATCAGCAATGCAGCGTTACCAATTCGAATCCGTCTACGCCGGCCGCGCCAGTCACGCCGACCCCTTCGTCGGCAGCGTACCCGGCGTCGCCTCAATCGCACAACCCGTCAACCCCCGAATCCAAAGACAACACGTTACAGTGCGAAAATTGCAATTTGGTGTTTCCACGATTCGAACTGTGGCGCGAGCACCAGCTCATACACATCATGAACCCGAACCTGTTCCCCAATTACCCGCCCGAAAGTCCGTTCGGCATTCTGCAGCAGCAAGCCCAACAACAGCAGCAATCGCAGCAGCAGCAACAGCAACAACAACAACAGCAGCAGCAACAATCGCAATCTCAGTCCCAGCAACAGTCGCAGCAACCTTCGCACGATCCGTTCTCGGCTACCAACGCCAATAGCCAATTGCAAGCTCAAGCTGCGGCTGCTGCGGCCGCCGCAGCCGCGGCTGCCGGCTCGGACATGAATTCTAATTCGAATCCGTCGTCGCCGCACCCGCTACTCGCCATGTTCAACTCGAATAAACGTAAATACGAAGAATACGTGTATCTGTCGGATCGAGACGCCGACCAGCCTAAAGATAAACGTCTGCGAACGACCATTCTGCCTGAGCAGCTCGACTATCTGTATCAGAAATACCAAATCGAGAGTAATCCGTCGCGTAAGATGTTGGAGAACATCGCCAACGAAGTAGGCCTGAAGAAAAGAGTGGTGCAGGTTTGGTTCCAAAATACCAGAGCTCGCGAACGCAAAGGCCAATTCCGAGCCCACTCTCAGGTGATCAACAAAAGGTGCCCTTTTTGCCCGGCCTTGTTCAAGGTGAAAACCGCCCTCGAGTCGCATTTAACCACCAAGCACGCGGACCAGTGTAGTCGCGGCGAAATCAACATCGACGCGTTACCCGACGAAGAGGTCAGCCACGATTCGACCTCGTTCCTGTCGCAGCAATCTGCCGCAGCCGCCGACCAGCAGAACGCAGCCGCTGCTGCCAAATTCGCCAGCAATTTCAACGCGGCCGCCAACTCGATGCTGCATCCGTTGTTCGCCGCGTCCATGCACGGCGCCAACGAAAACGACGCTCAAATTAAGAAATACTACGAAGACGCGCTACGCCGATACTTGACCGAAATCCAATCGCAGCAGCAGCACAGTTTACCGAACGGTAGTCTCGACAAAGAAAACTTTCCGGCCGATTTCTCGGCAGCCGCCGCCGCCGCAGCTGCGGCCGGTAAAATTATGAAAACGGACGCGAACGATAATCCGACCGAAACGACCGGCGAGTCGCCGCTAGACCTTAGCAAACCAGTCGACCTGAGTAATCCGATCAAATTCACGAATGTCAGGCCGGACGACAGATCCATCATCAGTAACGGACCGTTGACCGATATGAACGACCGAAGTATGTGCGACGACGAGTATTCCGATTCCGAATGCAGCGAGAATATGGAGGACGAGAGCCCGCCAACGTCGCCAGCCTCTAGTCGCAGAATTTGGAGCGCTGTAAGTACCATAAATGGGTTCAGTTATTTTATTCGCTAAGTTTACGTAGGCTAGGTAGGTAGTTTTAGGCAAAGGTGCAGGGTGCATGCGGTGATTGGGCGCGTATGTGGTGGTATTTGTAGCCGATAACCCGTACGTGGTTCGCGAAAAGGCTGAGAATTTGGTGGGGTGAGATGAGATTTTTGAGATCGATAATGAGAAAAAATTGACTAAAAAATTCAAAATATTGAAATGAAAGATATGAAAAACAATTTTTTTGAATACAGAAGATGGCACAAAAAAAATCAAATCAGATAATGTTTGAAAAAGTTGCATTTTAAAAATTTTTTGAAAAATTGAAACCATAAAGTTTATGGAAAAAATTGGGGAAAAATCAAATTGAGCCAAGAAAAAATTCTTAAAAAAAATTGATAACTAGAAAACATTTTAGAATTAAATTTTAACGTATCGATGAAAAAATTGTCCTTCGAATAAAATTTTAGAAATTGAGAAAGATAAATTATCAAGAAAATTGTCCAAAATTCAACTGAATTCTCAGCCTTTTCGGTGGAGGAATCGCTCCAAAGTTGGTTTTTCAAATTTGTTCGATTATACGAAGTATTAGAAAATACGATATTTTTACTTTCGATTGATTCTCGTCGCGATATTGGTGGTCGTCGATACGTGGAGTTGAACGTGTTAGCCCACAATAAAGCTATCTAAAAAAAAAACACATACGAATACCTAGCTATACTATCGAACACACGTTTCATCATTTGCATCAAAGGCATCCATCGAGCGTGAAAAATTCAATTCTCAATAAATTGCCTACTCCTAGATCCAAAAATCGCCTAGAAAATTAGATAACATATCGATAGGGGGGCACGGTACCATACTTACTCGACGAATTAGCGAAATATTTGCCCCGTTAAGTGTACGTATAGAATGATGGCGAGACTGCTCTTATTACCTGGCACGACACCCTTGCCTAGGCTCACGACGTGTAAGTTTGGGAATTATTTTTTTCGATGCTCGTCGAAGCGAATACGATGGTCGTTTACCTGAGTTGAGATTGAGAGAGACAGCATGTAGTGGTGTGCTTTGTGTTTTGTTTCTCGAGCTATTGGGTTTTGTTTTCGACGATAAGTGTAGCGTATAGTACAATGTCTTGTCGGTTTAGGTATTGGTACTGATGATGATGGTCGTCGTCGTCGTCATTGTCAATAGATTCATTCGGTGGCCATATTTGATATTTGCGATTGCTGGCAGATTGTAATCTGGTTTATTCATTGTGTACACGTATATGTCGTTCGCGTATATCGTAGGTATAAGTATGTAGAGGTATTGAGCGAAGCAAGGCTGGTAGTACCTCTCTCGATCGTATTATATTGGATTATCGTGCCATCCTCTCACTCCCCGGGCCCGCGTTCTGTCGATGTCTTTCAATGTTCTAGTTGCGACGATTGCCTCTCTCGTCTATTGTTCTGACACTCGAAGAATGGTGGAATTTTTTCAATAAATGTGTAGGTATATTGTGTGTGTAGGTCTGGGTATGGTGTACCCTCGATTGAGTTTTTTGTATTGTATTTTTATTATTATTTTTTTCGTACGCGAGTCTGATGTTTGAAGAGTGTTGTGT
Source organism: Paracoccus marginatus (assembly GCA_900065295.1). Lineage (NCBI taxonomy): Eukaryota > Metazoa > Arthropoda > Insecta > Hemiptera > Pseudococcidae > Paracoccus > Paracoccus marginatus. The sequence continues at coordinate 15,127 of FIZT01022998.1, read as the reverse complement.
GTTTGGTCGTATGAGCGAGCCTAAAATTATTTTCAAAATAGAAAGACACGATCCATCCGTGTAGAGCGTTAATTAAAGCTTTAAAATCCTATACGTACTAGGTACCTATATCGAAGGCAGACGGGGCTATATTGTGGTAGCTTTAAAGCTAACCGTCTTACGAAGCTTTACCAGGGTGATTCATCGTCTCGGGCTAGTTATGGTTTAATTTGAAAGCATCTGTATGCGGCTGCGACGGGACGCGAAGCGCCTCGACGGCCTATACATCTAATAAATTAACGAGCTAAGCGTCCAGCACGCTCGTGTGCTACGTCTTGTGGCAATTAGACGCGCAGGTATGGCGGAGATCTTGGAAAATACGAAATTATTGCGGTGTGAGGACGAAGACGACACTTATTAAAAAACGCGATTACAAAGGGTGTAATTTATTGGCTCTTTTTTCGCCGTAACATCGCTGGTACCAGGTCCCTCCTCTGCCCAAGTCTGCATCGCTCAATCCTCGTTTCCGCGAAAGCTTCGAATTGGAAAGATATTACGACGACGTGGTGGGACGCGGCGTATCTCGGGTTTCAGTTGAATGTAGTTTTGGAATTTCTTTTTGGTCGTGATTGGTGGAGAGAGGGGGTGAGATTTTTTTATTGAATTTTTTTGTCAAATTTTGGATTTTCGAATTTTTAATTTTTAAATTTTGTTTTTGTATAATTTTTTCGATTTTTTTTTTTGCAAATCTCATCATTTTCAACCTTTTTTGATTTTTTTTTTAATTTTCAGTTTTTCGTGATTTTCGATTATTTTTGACTTGACTGTAATTTTTTGAATTTTTTATTGGCAATTTTCGCAATTTTTTCATGTTTTCTTTTTTTCTCAATTTTTAATTTTTTTTTAAACAATCAGTTTCGAATTTTTAGCGCATATTCGTTATGAAACGAATATTCGTGTGCGTTTGTTCGTATTTTCAATTCAATAACCCCCCCCCCCCTCCTTCCCTCACCCAAAAGAATGAAGAAGGTATTACGAGAACTGAGACGCGTGGACAATTCTTATGTAAATTGCCTATAGAATCGGCGTAAGATCGCCCCAGACCTATAGACTCGTCAACTACCCATTGATCATCTCGAAGAAGCTCTCTTAGGTATTTCCATGTACACGATCCCCTTTCATATGTCTCCTTGTCTGTGGTCCTGTTTGGCGCCACAAACAAGTTACATATGCCAAACCCGTTGAGCACGCGAGCTTTAGCTTTTTCAATTCGGCTAGGCCCTCGCAGGTAGGTACGAAAAAAAAGAAAACCCAGAGTAATTCGGTCTTCTCTAATTCCATGGTGGAACGTGTCCCTGTGTCCCGCGTGTAAATTTGCATAGCGGCGGTCCTATTCGTTAAGGCTTGTACGATTACAATGCATATATATGTGTATGGTCGACATTTGCATATATTTCAATATTATCGCGTACGTAGTTACACGAGTATGCCCATTTTCGTACCCCATTTTGGTCGCGTGGGTTGGCTCGTTCCTTCCCCATTTGCATAGTGTTTTCTTCTCTTTCTGCGACGATCGAAAATATTACCATAAAAAATAATCGTGCGCACCTTTATATGCTGGAAGTTTATTTTCCGGGGGAGGGTGTACGTGGTGTGGGGATGCGAGGAAGCTGCGCGTACAAATTGGCCCCAGAGTGCGTATGCAGAAGTATTCGAATTCGATCCCTTTTCCAATGGCACGAGTCGCAGATATTTATGCGGTAATGGAAAGCTGCCTCTTTCGTTCAGCCATTCGTTACAAATGATTAAAAAAAAAAGAAGGAAAGAAAAAAACGCAGGGTACCCTAACCCTATATGTACGTTGCGACGATTTACGCGATTTAATGGTGGTCGACATCGACATCGACGTTCGCAATGAGTCATTTCTTTACGAAGTTTAATTACTCATTTTACCCCGCTCTGGTACCCGCACGTAGAGACTGAGAGTTGAGACGCACCCTTCCCAAATGCGTAAAAAAAAATACCCTTACCCCTATCTTATGCTTGGAAATATGGCGCGTACGACCATCCACGATGACCGATATGATCTCACAATCACATTGATTCACATACACACACATACATACATACAAGCACGCATGCCAGATTAGAAATTCCAATTTTAGCACCCTCGAGGAGAGAGTGAGGAAGGAGGCGAACCCATAGCTCTAATTTATATTACGGGAGAAGGAAAAAAACCAAACTCTTCTCCCTTTCGTTGGATTTATTTTCGTTTTTTTTTTTTTTTTTTTAAATTCCCTCGCAAAAAAACATTATAACCGTGTACGAGACACATGGGTCCTGTTTTATTTTATTTCTCTTCTGCGTCCTCTACGTCGTCGTCGTCGTCCTGCGTATCTAAAAAAACGTGTACCGTGTCCATCGACCCTCCGATATACCGATAGTCACCCTTTTTTTCGTCGTCTTCTTCTTCGGTTTCCTTGGTATTATTTTTTTTAAAAAAAAATATACGTAAGTATATATATATTATATAAGAAAAGTCCACATAGGTCTTGGTAGTAGTAGTCCTCATCATCATCGCCACCATTTCTCCAGCGCAGCATCGCGTCGTTTTTCTTGGACTTTTATTATATCTTCGATCCCCTTTGCCTGGTCGGTTGTTTTTTTTTTAATATGTTCTCGCATAGGATACGTACGTTTCGATTTAATGGCCGAGCTAAAGATATTATAGCCGAATGGATTTTATATGGAAATGGGTATCTTTATTTTTTCGGTATAATAAGCGTATATGTAATATTTTTGGTGAAGAGGGTGAGATGGGTAGAGTGTACTTCCGCAGTTCACGCCGTCAAAGATTTAGGGTTAAGGAAGGTGGGGTGGTTGAGAAAAAAATGGATGTAAAATTGAATATTGAGATTGTGCGATTTTTTATTTTTATTTTTACGAACAGTTGAATATTTTGAATTTTTTGAATCATTTTAATTTCCATTTTTTGAATTTTGGGAGTTTTTTCCAAATTATTGTTTGAATTGAAAAAAATCCAAAAATTGCAATTTTTTGGATTTTTTTCATTTTTTTTTTTTTCATTCTCTTATTTTATCATTTTCCTGTGATTTTTTCGACTGTTATAGTTGTTTGACCCCCCCCCCCCCCCCCCCCCCCCCCCTCTTTCTTTTTTTTTTTTTTTTTAATTGTCAATTTGGTACCTCAGCCCCCCCCCCCCCTTCCCCCATCAATTGGCTTATTTTTTCAACTTGAAAATTTTAATGAATTCCACATTTTTCTTACTTTCAATTTTTTTTTGTTTTTTTGTGAAATTTGTAATTTTTCTTGAATTCATTTTTTTTTTGTAAATTTTTCCATAATTTTTTGGTTTTTTCATTTTCAATTTTTTTATTGATTTTAAAATTTTTCTAAATCATTTCATTTTTAAAATTTTTGTATTTTTGTTTTCGTCAATTTTTTCTCAATTCTGGGCAATTTTTCATTTTTGATTTCTTGACCACATTTTTCATTTTCATTTTTGCCCATTTCTTTATTTTTTCGAAATTTCATTGTTTGAATTTTTCCAAATTTTTTGTGATTTTTGATTCATTTTCAATTCTTTGCAATTTTTAGCTTTTTTTATTCTGAAAATCTCCCAAATTTTCTATTTACTCTCCATACGTCTCAGTTTTCTTACGATTTATGATTTTTTTTCTCTTTTTTTTTTTATGTTAGAAAAATTGATCTTTTCTCATGCTGCAACATGCGACGAAATTATTTATAGGTATCTGACGTAATCTCGTCGAGTTGGTAATTATCGTCTTTGATTAATTACCTCGCGATACGACGAACATATACTTTGGGAAAAAAATGATCGAATTTACTTCGCTATACTCTACCTGTTTAATATCCTGGCGACGATATAGTCGTCGTCATCGTCGCGCTATTAATCGATTTCCATACTCCGATTACGTGCCGCAGTACAGTAGTTGCTGTCCATACGAAATTTATAATATAATGAAACGGCATCGTTTACGCGAGCATTACGACATAGTACCTCTCTAATTACGGTCGAGTCCGAATTACCCGAATCTCGACAGTAATTACGACTTAATTAGCCGGCGTTTACGCGACCGTAGGACGGCGCAAGGAGGCCGATTAGATACGCGAGTCGAGCAGTATTTTTCGATTATATACATACTTATTCCAAAATATTGTAAGTTGAAGACTTGCCCGCCTCGGACCGATCATCGGTTTCCGTTCGGGTATAATTATTAATTATTCATCGAGCGCACGTACACACTACACACCCCCTCGTCAGTCGTACCTAGTACCTACGCGTAATTTGACGATGAAAAAGTGTACCCTTATGCTTGGGTTGAGTCGCGCGCGGAAGTCTTCTGTGACATGCGATAATTATACGTACGTTACGTACAAGTTGAAGGGAAGGGACTCGTGGGCGACCATTTTTGAAAAAAGAAAAAACTATGGCTATACATACTATATACTATATAAGATGTAGAAAAAAGTTAGAATATTAAATCACTCGTACACACCTCCCTTCGCTGCTCACCGCGTCCGTCGCCTTTCTGCGGGCTTGAAATGAAAAATAAAAAAAAACTCAGTTCGGAAAGAAGGCGGCATGTACGTAAGGGTGGGTATCGCAGTTGGAAGATATGGCTATGGCGTCTGATGTGTGTGCGCTAACCCTATATGTATAGATCTAATTATAATTTAGCCGGTTAACGGAACCCTCGTATGTGGTAGGGGCCGAAACGATGCGATGGTTTCCAATATTTAAACAGTAGTTTTGGTATACATACATATAAGGAAGTTGTTGGTTTTCTATAGGCATAAGCGAAGCAGAGTCGACGTTTTCGTGTGTAGTATGCCTGCCTGCCTAGGTATGGTATACGTGTACCTACCGTGTAATTAGCGGTTCTATGTGGTATGGTAGAGACTTGGTCAGCGTGTAGAGCAGAGGTAGACATTTGGACAGTTTTTGTACGAGTGCGGTTTGAATTTAGAGTGAGAAAAAGCTGATGGCTGCTGCGACTCGGTCTTGTAAGTAGATAAATTGATTGAAAAAAAAAAAGTGATAGGTAAAGGTACACGGGATACGTGAACAATTGGACGTGTCAATGTGTGAGAAGCATAATACGTTTACGTACCAACGCGTAGGTATATTAATCCGAAGACGTAATATTTTTACGTGTGCTAAACAATTGGTATCATGCGCTATAATAATGAGCAAGATGTACGTATATGTACGTATGGTGGTGTAGGTGATGTTGTAGATAGGCCGCGAAGGGAGAGAGAGAGAGCTGTCGCCTGCGGCAGAATGTGTTATGCTTTTCACTTGGTACATGTATGTATTTTCACGCTTATTATGGCCATATTACTTACTATATTCGATGGAGGTGTTTTGAGTGTACATTATAGGTCGAATTGAACTAGCTGTATTGACGAGAACATGTGCCTCGAAAGATGATAGGTAGATTTTGAGTATATTCACCTTGTTAATTTTTTTTTTTTTTTGTTTAAATTCGTGGAATTGAAAAAGCCATACGTACGAATGAACGTGCGGTACAATTATGAGAAAAATGTAATTATTTTTCGCGCGTTGATTACGAGAGAGCAGGGCTGTGTGAGTCATTATTAAAAGAACGAACCGAAACGATAAATCGAACCATATATACAATATGTAGTAATAATTATCACTCCTGATGCCATTTTTTTTTTTTTTTTGCCGCAATATCGCTCGATATTATTATCTATTGCGTTTGATAATTTGATAATTTCGATCGAATGGGAAAGAGTGAATTATTTTGTGGCTATAGTAAGTCTTCTTATCTCATTTTTCTTTTAATTTTCGTATTCTCGATTAAGAATCCTGTTGTGTACGTGGTCTGTCAATCAAGCCGCGGATTTTGTAATTTAGATGTAATTGGTAATTAGCTGTAAATACTTGGTCGAGGTTTTGGAGAAGTATTACCGCACTGGGCAACGTCAAGATGGCGGATTTAATTGGTGTGCTGTGGAGGTATGCACGTAAAGCTAGCTGCGTACAAAATGAACGATTAGGTCGTTAATGGGATTTTTTTCGGTATACGCGATGCGGTTTCCCTATAGGCATGCGAGAGGTGTGCCCCCCCCCCACCAGGGTTCTTTTTGTTTTCTTCTGTTCGATCGGTTTGAAATCGCGAGAAGAAGGGGAGGGTTAGGAAAAAAGTGAGAGAAATGATCCGACGAAGTGGAAAATGTTTGTCTTGGGAATTTTTTTTACTAATTTTTCTAAATTTTCTGGTCTTTGATTGTTTTTCTTTTTTTTCTTCCTTTTCTTTTTTTTTTTTTTTTGGTATTTTAGAATTAATGATTTTGAGTGGAAGGAAGATAAAAACATATCGACTCAAATGTTTTTTTCCTGGTAATTTTTTCCTGTTTTCAGGAGGTTTTTGGCTTATTTGATTCCAACTGGGATTTTGAGCTCTTTTTCAGTTCTTTCAAGGCAGTCAAAGTTCATTCGAATTTTTCGTAGATTTTTTTCAAATTTTTTTTTTTTTTTTTTTTGAAGTTCAAATCACGTCAAATTTTTTTTGTTTTTTTTTTTTTGAATTTGTGTTTTTTTTCTTGGTTTTCAAGTAGAAATTCTCCATTTCAATTTTTTCACTTTTCTTGTAATTTTTTTTTCAATTTTTACTCTCAACGTTGAATTGATTTTTTTCTCGTTTTGAGGGTCTTCTCGTCCCCTTCCCTTCCCTTCCCTTCCCTTCCCTTCCCTTCCCTTCACCTCTTCCTATTTTTCATTTTTTAATTTTGCTACTTTTTTCATTTTTCATTTTTTTTTCGATTTTAGGGCTTCATTCCAAATTTTAAGAGAGCGATTTTTGTCTCATTTTAGAAAATTTTTACTCTCGAAATGAACCCAATTTTTCGCTTTGAAATTTCTTCATCTTTAGTCTTTTGTTTCAATGTCTTTTGTAGTTGGATTCGCGGGGGGAGGGGGTGAGAGGAGGTGAAGAGTAATGAACGGTTCATCAAAGTTCGCTTGTAGAAGCTTTGAGATTTTTTTCTTTCAATCTTTGGCAAATTTCATTCCAACTTCGAATGGATTTGTGTTCGTATTTTTAAATTTCCTCTGCTCTTATAAATTGCCTTTTGTGTGTTAGCTGTGAGGGGTTTGAGCATTGGAGAGGAGTGAAAAGGGTAGAAGATCGATGAATAGTTCATCAGAAAATTCCAAGTAAAAGCTGCACCCATAGATACCAGTAGGTACATATTTTCCCTCGAGCTTGGAATTTTTTGTTTTGTTTTTTTTTTTCCTTTTGAACACCCTATGGAGTAAATGGTTTGAAAAGAAATCCAAACATCGCAGTAAGGACGTAATTTCTGCGTGAAAAAAATCGCAAAAACGCCCAAATAATGCAGAATAGGGTGACTGAGAAAAAAAGACAAAATTTTCCACTCTAGTTATGCTTCTCATTAAGAAATCACGTATACACGGGGATTATACGTACATTGATTTTTTTTCAATAAAACATACTGTACCTCGTTACAGTATGTTTGTACGAGGGGCGAAAAAACAAAAATGAGGTGAAAAAAAAGAAGGTGAAAATGGAAACGGTCGATTTATCACCATAATATTTTTCTGCGCATTAAATGTAGCGAAACTGGTTGAACCGGTGCAGTGGTGGCGACTGTTTACTCGCGAAGACTCGCCTAAAACAACAATGGCCCGAGCGAGAGATAATTTGCTACACTCGCTGAGGCGAAATTCGGTATTAGGGACGAAATTTGCGCCATGATGAGGGGGGATGATCAATGCATTTACATACAGGCGAAGATGAAAATACTTATTTAGCCGGGTATATTGGGAGAGCACCCATTATACGAGTACAAATACTCGTACATATTGGAATCGTTAATTCGACCGCGCAGATTTTCCCATAGAAAATCATACATTTATACGTGAACGAGCGGGGAGTGGGGGGATGCAAAAAGGAAGGAACAGCCGAGCTGTCCGAATACGATAAGGTGCAATGTACAGAGACAATAGGGCCAAGAACTGGAAGAAGATGCTGTATCGACGATAGTAGATACCTAAATACAATAAGTGTAAATTGCCATTACGAGATTTCTACGTATATGTGGCATGGTGCGAGCATAGTACAATGTTGGCGAGAAAACGCAAAATATCTGTATATACTCGAGCGATGTGGCCGATGATGCTTGGCTAATAGGACGTGTCGAGATTAAAGTGTGAGGATGACGAGAGAGTGCGTATGTGTGTGTCTGTGTGGTGTACGTATATTATGAGGTTCTTTTATTTATTATTTCTTTCTTTTTTTTTTTTCGTTATAACTGTGTAATACTAAATCTTCATTATATGGATTAATAAAGCATAAACTATATCGATATGGATAGCGAGGAAGAAATCAATGTGCCAGAGAATGAGACGGGTCGTTGATTGGTGCGCGTAGTTATCTATTTTTTCCAGCTCCTATCCGCGTCTACCTCCATCTCTGTCTTACGCTCGGCCATCGCACAACATACTTACACTAAACTCTTTGTCTATTATTCTTATCCATTTTTATACACTGCATATACCATACTCTCTCGGTATTTTTCATTTATATTATTATTATATACGCGAGAGTCGCGTCGCAGAAGAAGAGGAGAGGAAAATTACGCTCGAGGTGTAGGCTAACATCTCACGAAAGGGAGGGAAGGGAGGGAAAAATATGCGGTAAATCGAGCATAATATAGGTATAACGTACGTTTTAGACTCTCTGGGAACGTGAAAAAAAAAATGTATTTTCCAATTATAAAATGGATTATTACTACGAGTACCGAGAGGGGGTGGGGAGAGAGGTGTGCCGGACGATTATTATTAACAATGGATCGCGGAGTTTTATGCGACGAGTGGATGCCGCAAAGACTCTGGTGGATCGGGATGGAAAATGCGGGGAAAATTCATCCGCGTATCTAATGGCTTGTGGATTCGATGCTGGTGTCGATGTCGGCCGCGTTGCTGTGGCTGTGGATGCTGCTGGTGAACTTATGGACGCTGGAACGGATACGCGAGATGGTCTTGGAAATATACATATAAATAAACGTCTGTCGTCGCGTATTGCCCCAGCTCGCCGTGACCGTTTAATTGCGAACAATGCGGTTGTGGTTTTTTGTTAATTCGTTGTCACTTACTTGTGTCCGGGCTCGGTGCGCGATTGGCGAGACGCGGTGCCGAAAATGGTGGAGAAAAAATGGCCAACGAACTCGCCAGTCATCGATTCGAATGGGAAAGGTGGTCGATGAGGGTTTGACGTGTACTGATCGATTCGATTCGTCCATCTGAAAAAAACAAAAAAAACAATAAGTCGATCTTGGTCGCGAATTTCTCAACTCCGTAGAATTTTCCGAGCGCGTGAGGGTAGAAAAAATGGAGAGAAATGAAGGTGTTGCTGTCCCCTGTTTCGGATACGCAGCCATATCCCGAGGGGTAGACGAGAATTAATTTTTTTCTACAGCTCGAGAACGAGGCTCGGGCCTGTGCTGTTGGCATTTTTGAATAATGACCCCGGAGTGCGGAAGGAAAATGCAGGGGGAGCTGGCCAAGACGTGTGTGAAGCGACGAAAATGAGAAAGTAAGAGAGAGCGGGAGGACAGGCGAAAGGAGAGGACGAGAAGGTAGGCAAAAAAATAGGAAATTGGATTAGATTAAAAATGTGGATCACGTTTCCAGTCAATTTTTTACCTTAACTTATTTCGACGATGGTTTTTTTCATCCTTGTATGTTTTTTTTTTTTTTTTTTTT
>FIZT01022965.1:2100-14499 GCA_900065295.1 Paracoccus marginatus | reverse complement strand
TTTTGACCGTTTCACTTTTTCCGCTAGAGTGGGACTCTTTCGGTGCACGGCCCGAATTGCTTTCCTTCCCAAGAGTCTAGGTACGTAATGCTGGACCTAATAGTCGCCAATGCATTTGTTTGATAAGTGCGTGAAAAAAACCTATATCTAAGCGTATATTATGTAGGTCGACGAATTACCGTCCAAGAAAAATGAAAAAAATAAGAGGGTGCCGGTGGCGAGATTTTATCACATCGAGTTTCCTTCCACGTTAATAAGCTGTATGCTGTGTAGACGCTGAGGAGGTGTAAAGTGAGGTAGGTAGAAGCGAGCACGTGGTAATTAGCGCGACGTGCACGTATAAAATAATATACGAATTACGAGCCAGTTTTGTGTACTTTACCTGGAGTCATCGAAGTGCTAATATTAAAATCTGGGTCATTTATAGAGCGCCGACTAATTATACGGAGTATATTAACTGTATTACGAGCTACCCCTTTCCTTTTCGGTTTTCTAATTACGTCCTTCGTTAGTCACTCGTTATTATTGTTGGTGAAATTAAACGTAGGTGTAGTTCGATGAACTTGGCGGTGGATGACGTCATAGAAGGACTGGCGATTGAGGGTGTAGTGCTAAAAAAAATTTGCTGATTTTTGATTTTCAAATTTTCTATTTTTAAATTTTCAAATTTTTTTCCTCAAATATTTGATTTTCGAATAAATTTTTCATTGAAAAAAATAATTTTGGTAAATTTTGAATTAATTTCCAATTTTTAAAAAATTTCAACTTTTTATGAATTTTCTATTTTTAGAAAATTTTGAAATCAGCTTTAAACTTTTGAATAATTTAAAAAAATGTTTTCAATTTTCAAAAAAATTGTAATTTTTGAAAAACTCAGTTTTTGAAAATTTCAAAACTCTAATTTCTGAAAAAATCTCAATTTTCGAAAAAAATCTCAATTTTCAAAAAAATTTCAAAGATGCTATTTTTAGATAAATTTTAAATTTTGAAAATTTTCAGTTTTAAAATATAATATTTTAATTTTCTTTAATTTTTTGAAAATTTTATTTTTGATCAATTTTTAAGCAATTTTCATCAAAATGCCAAAAAATGCAATGTGCGACCTTTTCCTATTTTACCTATGGTGAGTTGACACATTTGAAGAAATTTTTCAGAAGATTCTCGTTTAAAAAAATTTTAAATTTGAGAAAATTTGGAATTTATGTCTTGCTCGTGCATTGCAAAAATTTTAATTGATGTATTATGTAATTACTTTCATTTCACCCTTTTACGTGTATCCAAGACACTACTTCTACCAATACTTACACTCTATTTGATTGAAATCGAAGTACATATTTGCAATTATCATCAGCCAATACACGATTCGACTACACCGGTGTAGCTCTGATGGGAAGACGGCTATATATAAGGTCACTTTATCCCCTTACGCGAGGGACAGTGGCGCGAAAATCCAATTAATTTTATCGAGTTTTTCGATTGACCGATACCAGTATATAAGGATTGCACGTACACTCTAAAACCTTCGATATTAATATTTGTTCGACGAGAGGTTTCGTTTCCCTTCACCTCGCCCTTGTTACCTATACTCCTGAGCGAACAGCGATGGTGCAATTTTCATAATCGAATTTACCTATACCGCATTTTCGTCCGGTGTAATGGTCGATGCGCAACACAGGATACGATTAATGGCGAAGGGAGCAGTGGAGAGGGTTTTCTGCTGATGCAATTTCTCCTGTACCTGTGTGCTATATGACCGTCTCGCGAGAATCGAATGGTTGCGTTGTTGCGTTATTTTGCCATGTAATTTGGTCTTTGTTTTGTCCATCGTTGCGTCTAGAGTGGAATGTCGAATGATTTTGTAACAGGTGTACGGGAGGTGGGTATTTTTTTGTTAACGAGTTAACGTCTTTTCCTTTCAGGGGATTGTCTGGGCAAATTTCCAATTTTCAAAGAATTTCTAATTTTTTTTTAGAAAATTTCTTATTTTCAATTGAAAATTTTTTAAGAAGTGATACAATCTAGATGAGGATTCTCATTTTTGAAAGAAATTTGATTTCTCAATTTTTATAATTTTTAAAAAATTTACAATTTTAGAAAAATTCCAAACTAATTAATTCTTGAATGATTTCTAATTTATCTAAATTCAATAAATTCTCGATTTTTAGAGAATTCCTAATTTTTAAAAAATTCCTTTATTCTCCAAAAATAATAATTTCTCAATTTTTGATGAATTTACAATTTTTGAAAAATTTACAATTTCTGAAAATTCCTATTTTTTTTGAAAATCGATTCCTAAGAGATTCCTATTAATTTCTGGAAAATCAAAATTTTCAATTTCTGAAGAATTCTTTATTTCCCAAAAAAATTTAAATTGTAAGAAATTTTCAATTCAAAATCTTTATTTAGATTCATTCTAGTCGTTTTCGTCAGTTTATTGCGCAATGGCTGGCTGAGCTTTGGTGTGTACGAGAACGATGATGCTGTAATCTGTAATAAGGACCTTCAAAAGTTGACAAGACTTAGCTTTTAGGATTTCTTTACGAATATATAGCTGTGTAGTGAAGTACTCGTACATATCCGCAGTGTTGCGTCGCTAGGTCTAATTATTTTGAATCGACGATCCGTGCATTGTGTTGTGTCGTCCTTGCTGTAATGGTACAACCCCTTGTTCCCAATCGATCGTGTATCATAATGCTGGGTGACATGTTGAAAGCTCGCAGATTTTTTTATAATACAATATACGATAACGATGAAAATTATATTTCACTTATAAGAAATCGACGGGCGAATTTCGAACGAATTTAATGAGATATTTTTAGAGAATAGACGAGAAAAACACTTCCAAAAAATATAAAGTCGCAAAAGCTACGAGATCGTTTCTTTTTTTTTTTTTTTTGCAAGTCGAACGTCGAACTTGTCGAGTATATCTCGATTTCTTCGCCCTGTGAATAAATTCGAACCGATAAAAGCGGCGAAGAACCGGCCATTGTGAAATTTTCAACGTGTTATCGTAGGTTTATTCGCTCTAACCGCGCTCGTATGGCCTAAAATCCTGTTAAATTCGGCTAGTAATCCGCTTAAAGGGTTTTGTTTCATCGGTGACGTCACAGATTACCCCTGTTATGCGGCTGGCTATACGGTGCGAGGTAAACGAGCGAAACCTTTGACCAAGACAAATGAAATGTCTATAGGTTTGTGAAAATTTCTGTTGACATAACAGTATAAAGCTATATAAGCGGGTCGAAGGTGGCACGTAGGAGGGATATGGTATTCGCCAGAGATTTGCAAAAGGTTATACTTCGATTCGCCATCAACGTCGCGTATCCTAATACAGTTTATTCGACATCGCATCGTCGATCGAAAACGAACCGCATCGAATGTACATATACGTAGTACGAGAGCGAGACACGGAGGGAAACAAACGGTTCGAGAAAGATTTGCTTCTTCTCGTGCGCCTTTTTGCGTTTCTTCTTTTTTTTTTTTTTTTGCTGGTATCGTCCACCATACGAACGCAAGTGCTACGTGTAAGGTTAGCTATAGAGCGATGTAGTTTATATAAACACGTACGTCAGCATGGGATCGGCTCAGCACCTAAGTAGGTAGAGAAATTTAAAACGTATTACCGATTACGTACGCGACCGTATCTTTTATCATGCGAGTGTGAGGTAGACGTATCTACTATCTACCTACGTAAGGGAGAAAAACGTCGAGCAAATTACATTTATCAGGACCAAAATGCTGGCCGGGTTGCTTTCTTCGGTCGTACATACACGTCTGTGTACGGTTGCATGGTAACCCTTTTCTAGAGCGATTCGCTTCGTTTAGAAGGGCTCTAGATGGTCGATTATTTGATTACTTACCTTATGTTTTGTCTATACCTATCACTTCGAATCGTCCTCGAATTTCTCGCCTATGGCTGAGACGAGACGGAATGGAAATTGATGGTAATTTTTTTTGTTTCTCTTTATCTGTTTCAGGTGAGTAGCTCAAGTGCAGAGTTGATACGTATTTTGTTGTATACTGCGGTAATTGGGTGAGTCGATAAAATTACAATTTTGTTGAAATTTCAATATTCACTACAAGCTGTTGATTTTCTTTGGTGAAAAAAAAAATGCTTGAAATTTTTATTTAAAAAAAGGGGGTAAAATATAGGTGCTTTTTGACAATTTTTTTCAATTTTTAAAATTTCTTGAAAATCAAAAAAAAATTTCAACGAAAAATTTGATAAGACACAAATCTTGGAAAAAAATTATACTTTTTGAAAATTGATTTTTTTTAAATTGTGAGGGGGAAATATGGCCCTACCGCACGGTGGTAACTGGTAACACTGTGTAAATGGCTGAATCCTTCGAGGTGCGATACTTCGAAGTGTACGCTCAGCTGTTCGGATCAGTATCGATTTGTGTGGCATGTAGATCGAGTACCTGTGAAATGGTCAACGCGTAATTGCTTAATGAATCAGTCAATGTGTATGTTCGATAATTCGTAAATAATGGTCAACTTGTAATTGCTTATTCATCAGTCAAAGTGTACATTCGTTAATTCGTATTAAATTCTATCGTCTGTCGTTTTTCATTGAATTCGGTAGATTTATTTCCCTGCTATGCAGGACATGTAGAAGGTGTGAGAATTCTCCATGGTGATAGTTTCTCGACATAACCTTTACAAAATTTTGAAAAATGAAAAATCAAAGTTTTAAAAAAATTTTAAAATTCTGAAAAATTCTGAAAAAATTGAAAATTGAAAAAAATGAGACGAACAAAAACGAGTCCTTCTTGACAATTTTTTTCAATTTTTAAAATTTCTTAAAAATCAGAAATTTCATTATTTTTATTTCATAAAAAATTTGTCAAATTTCATAAAACTCAAATCTTCAAAAAAAAATTTATATTTTGAAAAAATCTCAAATATTTGGAAATTTATTGAAAATTAAATTTTATTTTAAATCAAAAATTTTTAAAAACCTCAAACTAGAAAGTAAAATTGAAAAAGACCGGCCATTTCTTGACTTACTTTTTCCACCGCTAGAAGTAATTATAATTACAGCTAATTTTTCGCGCGGAAACTCAACAATTTAGAAAACAAATTTTAAGGCTGCGTGAAAGTTGAAGTTGATTTAATATTACGTACTTTCATTCTTCTTAATTTTTGAAAATTCAAGCCCCACGAGAGACACCGATACTTTGGGCACCACTACACCAGCCCAGCAGAATCGTAAACGCGGTCGTATCTCGTATTCTTTTTAAATAAGAAGGTATTTTCTTAGGCTTGTAAACGAGCGTATACGTACTCGTATTCGTATAATACGCTATCGAATTCCTCCCCTCACTTCTTCTCCTGCCTGCCCCTGGCTGCTTCTTATTCGAGATGTACAATAAACTCGGCGTTTGCAGCTCGACGTTTACGATCGTATTCGTATATAATCTGAGATCGAAACGAGCTTGTGAAAATATTCGTAAGACGTGCGACAGTAGACTTTTTATTATTGCGCCAGCTACCAGTGGGGCTCATTTTTAATTCGCGAGGCTCGATTGAATAGTAATTTTAGCTTCGACGTGGTGGGGGGAACCGGTCCGAAATGCTGCGATTTGTCTAGTAGAGGTCTTTCTGTAGGTCATTTTAATTTCTAATAAAGTCTTACACCTGTCTGATTGAATTCCAACCGAGTGATGAAGTGAAGGGATCGCACACTGTCCTCATGGGCTCCATAATGTATGTATACAAAAACAAAGGCTCGTTAGGTTTAAAAAGGTCTCCGCAACGTAACGGTGGGCACGCGAAATTGGCATAACGCGAAGTTTAATATCGTGTCGCCGAGCTACGTAATCTGGTAAGCTTAGAATGCGGTTGCTTTGTCCACACATACATATTAAGGATTATGAAGAAACCATACGTTCGTTCTGGACCTACCATATATTTTAATACGGTTTATAATAAACCCCTCGGCTTGTCCAGCCTATCGCCAGACCCCCTGAGCATTTATACATTTCACGTATAGGTCTATACGCTTCTAATTCTCTCGCTGCAAAAAAATGCAAAAAAAAAAAGAAACATAGCAACGACGAATAAAAGAAAACATATTATCTACGTGAAAAATTAGTATACCAGACCCCGAGAACACGGTTCTCTGAGAGCTGATGAAAGCATATGGAGAGGAAAGCTATACGAGAGGAAAAAAATAGCACCTATCTAGCGTACGCGTATGGTAATCCTTTCAGCGCTAATTTATAAATCTTTTTTGTAATTGGACCCGGCGCGATTAAACGGGTTATTTTAATTGCTCGACCCGGAGTCAATTTTTTACATTTTCACGTTCCTTTCGTCTGCTCCCCCTCCCGCCTTGGAGTATTTTTTGTCGATATTTGTAGCCGCCAAGGCGGGTTCAAAGAAGGATGAGTGGGTTCAAAGTAGAGATATTATTCCCAATTTACGCGCCATTTTTTGCTCAGTGCGCTGAGAGATTGGTGCCTGGATTTTTTCAAATTATTCCCCGATGATGGGGATGAAGGAGATGCGACGCAGAGAGGCGGATTCGGGTTTGTACGTATTTTTTCCAATTGTACCTATTCGGATTTTTTTTTTTTTGTTGCAAATTTCCAGTCGAGTGTATCAAATTTTGTGGCATGAATTTTTAAAATATTCTATACTCAAATTCCAGTTGTTTTTTTTTCATTACTTCGTCGGTGTTGACGTGTTTACCTGTTTGAAAACGCAATGCCAACTTTAATGCGTATTGTTTTTCTTTTCTTTTTGTTCTTTTATTTTTTATTTCAACTCGCCAACTTTGAATGAGCAGCGTGTTATTGTATGTAGATGGAAACGATCGTGGGTGTTTCAACCACTGAAGTAACATATAATTTTCTACTCGAATAGCGAATCGAGTCACTACGTAATATGATATTATAATTTTTTCGTAGAAAATCGTCGTAATTGCCTGGCACTATCGATTGAAAGTGACGACTTTTGTTTGAACAGCTGGAAAATTCCGTGATTCAATCATTAAGGCGTGGAGAGGGAGCATTTTGAAAATTGTATGTCCGTGAAGTTCAGATTCGGACACTTGGTGTCATATAAATCGACCCGGGAAAAGACTTATTTGTATACCAGTTCAAGTACCGAATCAAGTGCTTTCAAACTCTTGGCTGGTAATGCACTCGTATAGGCATACCTATCCAGTGTAATTGCGTTTATGACGCTATTTAGCAGCCAACTTTCAAACGTCAATCTTCAGAAATCACTTTATCGACTGTACAAGTGTAAAAAAATTGACAATTAGAGAACGGGAACGGCTCCTTTACTCAAACAAAACTTGTTAGGCTGAAGAATTTCCTCCCTCTCATTCTCATCCTGTGGCATTCAAACAAAATGTCACTCGTACCTATGAGAGCGAGTTACGTCGCGCACTTGTGGAATCGTTCCGCTACAAATGTTACTACTTCAAACCCAATCGAGTATGGCTGATTTCTAATTTTTTCCCCCAATTTTCAAGGGTTCTCAAATTGATTCGAAAGAAGTCGAAATTTCTCAATTTCGAAATACTTTGAGCAATTTTTGAAAATTTGACCGTTTTTGGAAATTTAGCAATTCTGAAAAGTTTGACGATTTTGAAAAATTTTATAATTTTGAGCAATATTGTAATTTTAGAAAATGTTACAGAATTTCAAAATTTTGATGGTTTTGAAAAATCTGACAATTTTGCACAATCTGGCAATTTCGGAAAATCTGACAATTTTGGAAAATTTGACAGTTTTGAAAATTTTGAAAATTTCAAAAATGTTGATGGTTTTGAAAAATTGACAATTTTGGAAGATTTAACATTTTGATGGTTTTGGAAAATTTGACAATTTTGGGAAATTTGGCAGTTTTTACTATTTTGGACAATTGAGCAATTTTGAAAATTTTGATGGTTTTGAAAAATTGACAATTTTGGAAAATCTGATAATTTCGAGAAATTTGAAAATTTTAAAAGAAAATTTTCTAATGTTGAAGAATTTTCATCAAAATTGTATGACAAAAAAAATTATAATTTTGAACAATTAACAATTTTTTTAAAATTGCCAAATTATCCAGAATTTCATAAATCACGTTGTTGATAACTTTTTTCTTTTTTTTGCAGTCGATTTTTTTTTTCAATTTATAATCCACATCATTTTACTTCAAACTCCGGACACCTCTTTCTTATTTTATTTTATACGACCCTAACTTACATCGAGCAGTAAACGCGTTCAAAACATTAGGAATAGACTCGCAAAAAATGGGAAGGTAAGAGAATGAGAAATAAAAACATACAGGCTAAATATTTATCACTAATGTTGTGTCTAGTGTAAAATTCAATCGTAAAAATTGCTTTTAACAACAGCCACGAGGGAAAGCTTTTTTTGTGCAATTGATACCAGACGACCAGTCTAGTTTGGTCTTTCTTTTAAACACCATTTTTACACTGCTATGAATTTCTCGTCTGCGATTTATCGCGGAATAAATTCTGAAGTAAGCGAAGGTAGGTACTTTTCCTGCTTTCGGTGTTTTTTTTCGTCTTCTGGCAAACCAAAGAGAAAGAAAAGAAGTGTACAATAACATCGTGCTCGTTCCTTAACGCCTTAGATCAATATTTAGACCGGCAACAAAACCATAGCGAGAAAGTTTTCGTGGTTTTACGTATCTTTCTTGTAGGATCTCTGAATATAAAGCTACAGGCTATACGAGTTGGTGGAAGAGGCTCAGGGGTAAGGAAATTGTGGTCCGCCGCTGTGCCAACTCGCTTGCCTTCTCTTGGCCACTATTTTGCGCCTCGTTTATGCCACCACAATTGCCATTTCTAACTTTAGTGCAGGTGGTGTTGACGTACGCCCCTCTGGCTGAATTGAACGAAAAATTGAAGGGAAAAATTCTTCACGAGGGGTAAGTTTGAAGCCATTTGTATGATCAGTGGCGAATGATTTGATGTAAAAAATGGAGCGTGAGAGAACATATAAGTTACAGTTACCTTTGATGATGTGCGTATTTTAGATACGTAAATAGGAGTTTTATTTTATTGCGCGAAGAATAATAATAACGGCGCTAATAATAGAAAGACGCGAGCTTGCGAAAGTTTTCAGATGTCGACGCGTCTTCGTCTTGATGGTGTTCTTCTTATATACGTATAGTCGTCGCGACGGATGCCGCTCGGCAATACTCTCTGGTAGGCTTTACGCGATATTAAACGTGACTTTTCAAAGGTTTAATTAATATTAATGGCAAAGTTTTTGCTCTCCTTTGTGTTGCGATAGTACGTAGAGTATACGGTGAGGCTTTCGCATTTGCTGGAATTTTATCGTTTCTCATGACAACGTGTTAGAAATGAGAGTAAGCTTTATACTTACGAGTTACGACGTACGATGGAATGGCGTCTCAAAGCTCGATTAATTTCTTAGCTCGCTCGATGCGTACCTAAATGCGTACGATTCGAGGCGGCTTATATTACACAGAGAATGGAACTTACATAAGTGCACCGTGCACCTGTATATGTACCTAAACCTATACATTTATTACGTGAAATATTTTTATGTAGGTAGGTGTTCGGTTGTGCGGCGGCTGGCTCATTTTTCGAATCACTTAAGCGCGAGGATTTATACGAAATTATGGTCGTTTAGGTGATACGGTCGCGTATTATGCCATATAAATCTACTATAGTTTATCTTAAAGACGTTATTATTCAATTAATATGTCCTTCTAGCGCTGTTAACGTGCTGGCTCGGTTAGACTGATAACCACCGGTACACGTATCGTCGTATACCGCTACAGATATAAATTTTTAAACGTTCGCTCTTTTGTGTATAAAATACGAACATCGAGTATCCCGCAACAATACGTCTTTATAACCAACGTTCTAAGCAGCCGTCACGCCGTCGTATGTATACTTTACGATTATGTGGTTACGCTACTCGTCTATATACCTACCTACCTACTTTCTACAGTACACGAGTTGTTCAAATTTTCATGCAGGTAGGATAGTATCGTACAGCACACGTACGCCCTTGCATCGAGTCTTAACCAAGGGGGAAAAAAAACAAAAACAAACGTGATAGGATCGCCTGCTGCGTTTCGGCGCAAATTACGAGCAGATAAGTTTCCTTCTGTTTTTCTAAATTGCGCTCGAGAATGTGTATTTTTCAATCAGCTTTTTTCTACCGGAGCACGTTATTCGATAAAATAATTTTCTCCGTTTTTCATTACGTATATCCAATTCTTCAACTCGCTCGTAAACTCGTCTCGTCTCGTTTCTCTGCGCTCGATTTGATGTCGAACTTGACCCGGTGAGCCGATAGGAGTTGAAGTCGACTTTTGAAAAAGGATACAGCCCATTTGGCATGGTGAATCGGCTCTGAGAACAAAATGATCGTCATATCACACTGAAAACGATTTCAACTCGATAAAAGTGAAATTGGAAAAATCTAAAAAAAGAATTGAGAATTTTTGAAAAAGTCGTTTGGGGAAAAAAACTGAAAATTTTGAAAACCAAAGTCTCAGGAAAATCGAAAAAAAAATGGTGAAAATTATTGAAAGACGTTACAAAATTTTGAAAAAATTGAGAATTTTCGAAACAGTCGAAGTCATTCAAAAAAAAAATTGGATTTTGAAAAAAAATAAAAAACTGAGAAAAATAGAAGAACTGAAAAAATTCAGAAATTTTTTCTTAAATTATTGGATTTTTTCAATTTGAAAGGTTTGAGAAAAATGCATATTTTTAGCTACCTAGATAGCAGATACCTCTCTGCGAAACTCTTTGGGGAGCATAGACATCGAGTGTTTGAAATTTTTATTTTTCGTAGTTTTCAATCGAATTGCAGAGATGATTGGACCCTGTATAAAGGTTTATTTTTATGAAATTTTTTGCAAAATTTTTCGAGCATTTTTTTTCTCAAAATTTTCTGTATGGGTGCAAGACCTTCAAAAACATATTGAAACTGATTTCCTTTTCCCCTTTTCCCCCTTAAAAAAGTGAATTTTGGTCAAATAAAAATTCTGATGTCAAATTCAGATTGTGCTGGTCAAATTATCTCCATCTAAACAATTTCTGTGATAAATTTTCTAGTTGTATTCACGGTTTTTGGAAGTCAACATCATCGACGAAAAAAACTAATCCCGAAATCGTGGTCAGCGAGTCAATTTATCTCTTTCTACTTAGTACATTTTGCAATTATTTTGCCTAAAGTTTCTGAAATTGGATTTCAAGCTTCAACAGGTAGGAGGGTAAATATTGGTCGAATGGAAATTCTAATGACAGATTCGGCTTCTGCGGGCCAAATTGCCCCCATCTAGACAATTTTCGCGATAATTTTGGCAAAACTTGAAAAATTCGATTTTTTAGTTCATTTTTTGAAAAATCGGATTTTTAAAGTTTTGCCAAAATTATCGCGAAAATTGTCTAGATGGGGGTAATTTGACTTGCAGAAGCTGAATTTTGCACTGAATTTTTCATTTGACCAAAATAAAGCAATCGGTGGACTTTTCGCGTCGAGTAGCTCTTATCCGAAAATCGATCGAAACGCCCTAACGCAAAAACCCCTCCCGATTAAAGAAACTTGGCAAGGTAAAGGCTATACTGGGCGTTATCAGAGAAACGATCCGCGAAATATTATCCTCATATGGCTTACGAAATCATTCCGGATTAGTGTAGATGTGCAAAAACACAAGGTCATTGAATATTGGAATATCGCAAATAATGTTAGAGTCGCCATATCGAAAGACGAACAGGGTGAGGTTCACGAAATTTGGCATTTCAAACAGTTCCCACTCGATTCGTATCAGTACCATTATATGCCCTTCGTTTATACTGGTCCCGGGGAAAAGTTGATTAATAAAGTACAATCGCCTGAGCAGCCCACGTACAGAAAAAATATCGACGATTGGTGCCAAAATAACGGTTATTTAATCAATAACAAAAATTTTAGAATTTATTATAATTATTAATTTTCAAGAAATACGTAAGTAAGTAGGGTAGGTAAATATATTGAAATTGAAGGCAATTCTTAATTTAAAAATTTCACGAAAATTCTCCAATAGCAAAATCTAATTCTGAATCAGTTGACCTGAGAAATTCTTCAAGGTAGGTAAGTACTTGGTAGTTCTGAGATTGTACTCAATATTCTTGAAAAATACTTGCATGGGCCGAGATCGATGGCCCAATCAAATCTCCATTTTGATATTTACGCTTGCACGGAGGTCATTCTATGTCAAATCGTGCGCAAAGTGGTAGAGGGGCTGGCGATTTCTCCAATTGTTTCTATGTGGGTAGACCTCGATGAGAAATGACGAATGCTGCAAACCGCAGCTCTCCAAGTGATTTTGGAGGGCAGCCGGGAAGGGGGGGGGGGGGGAAAAAAATAAATTTTTTTGGAAAATTTTAAATTTTTTTTAAAA
>FIZT01022929.1:0-13424 GCA_900065295.1 Paracoccus marginatus | reverse complement strand
AACAGTGTTTTTTTCAAAAAGAGGTGCACTTTGGGGACCTCCTGCTCCCCTCCCCGTGCACCTAGGGAGCTCAAAATTTTTTTGGGATGTCCCCCACTCAAAGTAAACTACCTCACCGAATTTGGTCAAAATCCAAGATATGTTTTTTATTTCACTTCACCCTAATGTACATATTTAAAACAGAGCGTAAATCAAAACGTGAAAATTGAATTCTAAAAAGAAATCGTTAAAACTTGATTTCAAAGTATCGACTGCCTAGAGGCATGCAAGGTCACAAAATCGACAATTTCACTGCGGAGATGAGAAACGTTTTTTATTCGCAGGGTTCACGAATCATGCAAAATTAAAATTACCATAAAATTATCGCTAGAAATATTTTAAGCGAAGAAATAACGATCATTTTCTATTTCTAATGGTTTTTGAACTCCAACAGTGTCCCTCGTGTAAAACGTGCGGAAAGAAGAATATCCAAGGAGGTTACAGGCTTCCATTTCCGTTGTGAAAAATTTGATTCTCGAGCAAAAGAACATCTGGAAACGCGAGATCCTGTAGCATCTCATCGGTATGTCGTCGAGTCAATTCAATTCTACTGGCGCTTTGGATAAAAACGCGTGTATTACTAAATTTAAAACTCATGAAGTAGTTTTTGACTGGATAGTCGAAGATTTCGATTTTCTTGAGACGAAAGGAGAATATCTCGAGTCGCCTACGTTTTCAGCAGTTACAAATGATCGATACAAATGGTATTTAGAACTTGGGCCCAGTGGTGGGGAGGATTATACTGACAAAGATTATGTGTCTTTGTATTTACACTTGAAATTCACCGAGAATTTGGAACCAGTGTTCCTCAAGTTCACCGTTGATTTTTATAAACAAAACAGGAAAGTTTGGTCGGACGACGTTGCCGCACGTGAATTTAATCAACTTAACAACGATTACTGCTGGTATGAAATTCCCAAAAAACAGATACTATTGGACAATAGGCTGACCATTCACTGTCATGTAACATTTTTTGAAAAGAGCGAAATCCCTAGTAACTTCGCCCATCAACACGAATCAGAAACTCCGGAATGCAGTGTAACTGAAAATTTGGCGTCGCTTTTTGAAAATCAGGAATTGTCAGACGTTATAATTTCCGTGAAAAGTAAAGAGTATGCGGTACACAAATGCATTCTCGCTGCGCGAAGTACCGTCTTCTCAGCCATGTTCAAACACGATACGAAAGAAAATCGACAAAACCGCGTAAACATTGAAGATATCGACGAAGACGTTATTGATGCGATGTTGAAATACATTTATACGGGAAAGTGTGAAAATTTCGACTCGTTCACCGAAGGATTATTAGCGGCGGCTGATAAATATGCCCTGGATGGTTTAAAAATCATTTGCTCGAGGAAATTGCAAGAAAATTTATCGGTGGGAAATGCTGCTAAAATTTTGCTATTGTCGGAAATGCATCGTGCGTATGAACTCAAAAAGGAAGCGATCAGGTTCATCGTTAATAAACCTAAAGAGGTGTTCGGTACGGATATGTGGAAAAAAGTGTTGTCAAACCCTCAGTTAATAGACGAAGTATGCCAAGCTATGGCTCTTCGATAAACTCGACCTTATGTTACGTAATTCAGATCGTATTGCTTACTTTTTTGAACGATAATTTTTGTTAAACACTTTTTCGTTAGTTATTTTTAGATTTGAAGTTTATTAGTTTGTTTTAGGTACTTTCTCATCTTTTATGTATTATTTACTTTTATACCCATTATATAGTTATCTGTATTTTTTTTTTTTTTTGTTCATTTTTTTGACAATTTAAGAAGTACATTTTGAGAAAAAAACGTTGGTCTATTTGAAGTATTACTTGAGTGATGCATGAACACTAAAGCTAACTGGAAATTGCCGAAAAAAATGCATGCTCATACAAATTAAGTATTTACAATCAGTAATATAACCACATGATCTTGGAAAAATATTATTTCATCAAAATAGGGTGGGGAAAGTCAAGTTTTCAAAGATGAAGATATCATTGAAAAAATGTTTTATTAATCGTACTTAGAAATGAGCGTAAATCAGAACCTGAATAGGTAATTGAACTGCAGAAAGGATTCGTTCATAGCTTAATTGTATAATATTGTCCACTCACAAGAGGCAGAACCACCTAGCCCACCAAAATTGAATTCTATAGGCGAGACGAGAATTGTTCTTTTATCGTCGTACTTACTTAATGTATCAAATCATACAAAAATTACCTTGAAATTTTAGGTAGGAATTATACTAACTAGGTGAAGAAATAACACAATCATTTTCTATTTCTAATGATTTTTGAACTTCAACAGTGTCCCTTGTGTAAACTGTGTGGAACGAAGAATATCGAAGGAGGTTACAGGCTCCTATTTCCCATGTGAAAAATCTGATTCTCGAGCAAAACAAAAGTCAAGAACCGCGAGTTTCTGTAGTTTGTCATCAGTATGTCGTCGAGTCAATTCAGTTCTACTTGCGCCTGGGATGAAAACCCGTGTACTACGAAATTTAAAACTCATGAAGTGGTGTTTTCCTGGATGGTCGAAAATTTCGATTTTCATGAGACGAATGGGGAATATCTTGAGTCGCCTAAGTTCTCAGCAATTACAAATGATAAATACAATTGGTATCTATCACTTAGACCCAATGGTGATAAGGATTCCACTACCGAAGAGAATATTTCAATCTATCTATATTTGACATTCACTGAAAGTCTTCAATCAACGTTCGCCAAGTTTACCATCAAATTTTTCAAGCAAGAGCAGGAAGTCAAGTCCTATATGGCTGCTGCACGTGAATTTACCTCTGAGAAAAACAGTTGGGGTTGGAAAAACATTCCTAAAGAACTTGTACTGTCTGACAATGAAGTGAAGATTCGCTGTCATGTCACATTCTCTCAAAGGAACGACGTGTTTAGTAATTTTGCCTTCCAGTACAAATTAGAAACTCCAGAATGTAACTTATCTGAAAATTTCGCATCACTTCTTGAGAATCGAGAATTCTCGGATGTTACAATTTCCATCAAAAGTAAAACGTATCCGGTACACAAATGTGTTCTCGCTGCTCGAAGTCCGGTCTTTGCCGCCATGTTCAGACACGATACGAAAGAAAACCGACTAAACCGAGTGATCATCGACGATATTGACGGTAACGTTATGGATGAGATGCTGAGATACATTTATACGGGAACGTGTGAAAATCTCGATTCGTTAGTCGAAGGATTGTTAGCAGCAGCTGATAAATATGCGATAGATGGATTGAAAATCATGTGCTCGAGAAAATTGCAAGAAAATCTATCGGTGGAAAATGCTGCAAACATTTTGCTCTTGTCGGAAATGCATCGCGTTGGCGACCTCAAAGAAAGAGCGATCAGGTTCATCGTTGATAAATCTAGAGAAGTGTTTGATACAGCCGGTTGGAAAAATATCGTGTCGTCAAGCCCTCAATTGATGATAATTGATGAAGTGTGCCGAGCCGTGGCTCTTCGATGAACATTAATTGTAATTTATAATATCGTACTGTTTATTTTTTTCGAGCCACTGGTACTTTTTTTTTCGATAGTTTTGTCTTGTATGTTGATTCGAATCCTTGATCGTTTATTACTTTTGCATCTTCTATGTAATATAGGTGCTATTATCTACGTACTTATTATGTATCATTTTTTTTTTACTTTATTAGTGTTTACATATTTTAGGAAAGTTCACTCGTTTTGAAATTTTTCAAAATAATATGTTTGAAGATTGAAAATAACTGAGAATCATTAATTTCTAATTTTTTCTTAGATGTACGTTTCCCACTGTCCGACCATTTCATCGTATGGAGGGGTATTCTAACCGTAAAAAAATAGTTCTGAGAAAAATGAAATGCTCTTACAAGATCGATACAGCTTGCGTGTGCAAAGAATGAAAATAAAAAATTGGATTGGTGCGACATCCGGACATCGTCTATAAAAGTGAAAACTGACCCTTACAATCACTCAGGAATTTTTCTAAGAATGTTTCGAAGCTACGCAAATGATACAAAAGAAGAAAAATGTAAAGTTCACATGAGTATTTCACCACCTCTCCACTGCCTAAAAATACATCGACTACCCAAATTTTGTCCATAATTGTAGCTCTTTTCGCCCCCCCAAAAAAACTCCTAGAAATAGACACAACGTAAGTGATTTCATCCCAAAAATGTCCTTTTTCAAAGCAATTATTATTATTTTTTACCAAATTTTGAAAAACAGGAAGCATATGGTAAGGCCCGAGCGAAGCGAGGTCAAAAATTTTTGGACTATTTTTGAGTAAATAACAATTTTGGCTTGAAAAAGGTGTATTTTTGTGTAATTTTTTGCTTATTTTCCGTGCGTGTAGTGCATGTTGTGTATTTTTGGTACTGTACAAACATTTTTGGAGCTGCATGACGAAGTTTTGGTGCTACGCAAATTGGGTGGTACTGCTACTGCACGTTAGAATACATAATCGCTGCAATCACTTGAACCTGCCCGCTCATTAGACTTGAAAAATTCAGTGTGCAATCTTGAAAAAATATCATTTTAAAAATCGTCTTCCAAAAATACGTTCCACACACTTCCTTTTATCACACCAGACCATTTTTAAAATTTTTTCGTTTTCCTTGCTCTGTTTGGGAAGGTTCAAAAAATTTCGTTTTTTCGTGTTTTTCGAAATGATGAGAATTTTTTTCAAAAATTGATTTTTTCAAGTGGTCATCACAGACCTACTCGTACCCGGAAAGGCCATTTTCTGAAGATTTATGTGTATAGATACAATTTTTCATGTACAATACTAATACAGTTACATAAAAATGTCAATATGTGTAAGTATTCTGTGTAAAGTGGGTACCAGAAGTAGCGGTGCTGTTGGAATATCTTACGTATTTACATTATGTATAATGTACATACTTCAATTTACCGATCTACGTAATTAAAATGAGAAAATGAAGAGAATTTCATAAGTTGCATTTCATGTACCGAATCATGTAAAACTCAACGTGAAATTTTAACTGTAGGTACCTAGGAAATAGTAGTAAAAAAAAAATTACTTTTCATTTCTAATTATTTTTGAATTTTAACAGTGTTTCTAGAGTGAAAAAGTGTGGCACAACGAGTACCCAACGAAGCAGCAGACTCGCATTTTTTTGGCGAAAAAATTTGACTCGCGAGAGAAAAGGCATCAAGAAAGTAAGCTTGTAGTTTCTCATTCGATATGGCATCGAGTCAATGCAGTCCTACTTGTACCTCGTTCAAAAATCTGTGTACTACAGACTTTGGAACTCACAATGTAAATTTCACTTGGATGATCAAAGATTTCGATTTCCACGCGGCGAAAGGAAAAAACCTAACGTCGTCTACGTTCTCAGCGATTACAAATGATAAATATAAATGGCATTTAAGACTTGACCCCAATGGCCGGCAGGATTCTACTACCAAAAATAATGTTTCATTATATCTATACGTCACATTCACTGAAAACCTTCAACCGGTGTTTGCCAAGTGCATCTTGGATTTTTTAAATCAAAAGGAGAAGAAAGTGTTTTCGGATACTCTTACCATGCAAGAATATACTCCTACTGTCAACGCTTGGGGCAGGCCTGACTTTCGCAAGGAAGACATACTGGTGGACAATAAATTGACAATACGCTGCCGTATAACATTTTCCGAAAAAAACACCGTTGCTACCAACCTTACCCTTCGGTATAAATCTGAAACACCAAAATGTAACTTACTCGAAAATTTGGCATTACTTCTTGAAAATGGAGAATTGTCAGACTTTATAATTTCGGTGAAAAATAAAGAGTATCCGGTACACAAATGCATTCTCGCTGCGCAAAGTCCAGTCTTTGCCGCCATGTTCAGACACGATACGAGAGAAAATCAGCTAAACCGCATGAGCATTGAAGATACAGACGAAAACGTTATTGATGCGATGTTGAAATACATTTATACGGGGAAGTGTGAAAATCTTGACTCGTTAGTCGAAGGATTGTTAGCAGCAGCTGATAAATATGCGATAGATCGTTTGAAAATCATTTGCTCGAGGAAATTGCAAGAAAGTCTATCTGTGGAAAATGCTGCAAATATTTTGCTTTTGTCGGAAAGACATCACGTTTCCGAACTCAAAGAGGAGGCGATCAGGTTCATCCTTGGTAAATCTGGAGAAGTGCTTCGTACAGCCGGTTGGGAAAATATGTTGTCAAATCCTCAATTGATTAATGAAGTATTATGTCGTGCAGTGGCTCTTCAATAAACATAACATTACAATTTATATCGATTGTTTACCCATTTTTTGAGCTACAGGTATCTTTTTGTTCGGTGGTTTTGTCACGTATGTTCATTGGAATCGCTCATTTTTAAATACTTTTTCATTCTATCTTAGGTATAATTAAGCGTTATGTAAGTAGGTAGATCTGATACTTCGTTTTTTATTTTGTTAAGTTATGGTGAAAAATTTAATAATTATCCAGTAAATTTTGAACAAAATTTCGGTTGTTTGTAATGTACTGGTGGAAAAAATTTCCAACCCTCAGAAAAGCACAATTAAAGATTAGAAAATCTAAACTGCAAGCTGTGCAAAAAAAATATACTTATTCACGATCACCATACTGCATAGAAATATTTTCAAAAATTCAAGGATCTAATAATCGAATTTTTTGATACCTGGGATTGTTTTTTTTTTTTTTCAACAAAATGTCTATCGAACGAATGATGGTGGTAGATGGTGAAGTAGAAATGACTGATGGATGTAGAATATCTCTGTTTATGTTCGCTGGTTATTCAGTTTCTGCATTGCTTCGACTGTTGGAAGAGCGACTGCTTTTTGAATGGCTGGTGGAACTAAGGGTGTGCACACAGTTGATTACTACGATTGTTTTCATCTGGTAGATACATACATGTACTTATCTAACGTATTGTACCTATACTTCGATTTACTGGTCTACAATAACAAGAGAAGAATCTCATTCGTCGCATTTACCGAGTCGTGAAAAAATTAACGTGAAACATTATTGTTAGCTGTAAATAGTGGTAAAATGAAAAGTTAATTTTCCATTTTTTAATCATTTTCGAATTTCAACAGTGTTTCTAGTGTAAACAGCGAGGAACGAATAGTATCCAAAGAACCACCAGACTTCATTTTTTTGGCGAAACATTTCAATCGCAAGAGAAAAGCGTCCGGAAATTAATTTTCAGCTCGTCATTTGGTAGGTATGCCGTGGACTTTGTTCAGTTCTACTTCTACCTCGAATAAAAACATGTCTACTACTGATATCAAAACTAACGACGTGGATTTTTCCTGGACGATCAAAAATTTCGACTTCCACGAGGCGATAGCGAATGATCTAACATCGTCTACCTTCTCAGCAACCACGAGTGATAAGTGCAATTGGCATTTATTACTCAGTTTCAATGATTCAGAGGGTTCCGACGAAGAAGTTTCGATAGATTTATGCTCGAATTTCACCGAGGGTCTTCAGTCAGTATTCGTCAAGTTTGGCATTCATTTTATGATACAAAAAATTAAAGTTTGGTCTGCGCAGTCCGCCGTTCACGAATTCAGTCGTGCCTCCCCCAATTATGGCTGGTCCCATATTCCCAAAAAACAAATACTGTCAGAAAATGAAGTGACGATACGCTGCCATGTTACATTTTCTGACGGGAACAACGTCTGTATCAACCTTTCTCTTCGGCCTAAACCAGAAATTTCAGAATGTAGCCTGTTGAAAATCTTCGCTTCACTTCTCCAAAATAGGGAATTTTCAGACGTTACAATTTCCGTGAAAAATAAAGATTATCCGGTGCACAAATGCATTCTCGCTGCGCGTAGCCCTGTCTTCGCTGCCATGTTTAAACACGAAATGAAAGAAAATCAAATGAACCGCGTGAACATTGAAGGTATGGACGAAAACGTTATCGATGAGATGCTGAGGTATATTTATACGGGAACGTGTGAAAATCTCGATTCGATAGCCGAAGGATTATTAGCAGCTGCTGATAAATATGCCTTGGACGGTTTAAAAACCATTTGCTTGGATAAGTTGCGAAATAGTCTATCGGTGGAAAATGCTGCAAGAATTTTATTATTGTCGGAAATGCATGGCGCTAGTGAACTTAAAAAGAAAGTGATCGAGTACATCGTTGATGATCCTAAAAACGTGTGTAGTACCGATGGTTGGAAAAATATGCTGTCAAACCCGGCATTGATTGATGAAGTATGCCGAGCTATGGCTCTTCGAATGGTATCCTTGGTTTATGGTTGTTTGAAACTACTCGTAGTTATTCTTGCGTTGTGGCACATTTTATTTTACAAAAAATAATTCGCATGGTTAATTATTTCGTAATTTTTTCTATATTTTATATGTACCTACTACTGCATACGTAATACGTCATGTCATATCTTTGAATTTTTTTGCCAAAAAAATTATTATAAAATTTAGGTTGGTAACTGTCAAATAAAATTTCAAAAATAAGTTCGCTTGTTTGATATTTTTTTTAAAATTTCAGCAAAAACTGAAAAACCAGAACGCTTTCCGATTTGGTAAATTACTTCTCAATGTCTGACCTTTTCATCGTCGTTAGACAGACATTTTTAGGATGGGTACTATAATAAGTGAACAGAGTGCAGATTTCATGGTACCTACTCAATTTTTTTTTCTTGAATTATGATGCATTTTTGCAGTTCGTCAAACTTTCATTTTTATTCGTGACCCCTGCATTTTTTTTCTCAATTTTCTAACCTGAAAAAAGTGAACAACATTTCATTCGTTGTGTTTAATGCGCTAAATCATGCGAAAATTAATGTGAAATTTTAAGTAAAAATACCTACATAAATAGTGGTAAAACAAAACCGTTTATTTTTTATACCTTACCATATTGTTTTTGAATTTCAGCAGTGTTTTCCATGTAAATTGCGTGAAACGAAGAGTACCTATACGAGAAACTGAAAAGCTCGAATTTTTCAGACGCGAAAAAATTCATTCGCGAGAAGAAGAAAATTTTAAAGAAACAAAGTTCCATTTTTTCAGTCAGTATGTCGTTGAGTAAACGCAGTTCTTCAAGCATCTTTACGAAAAACCTGTGCACTACAAAATTTACAACTCACGAAGTGGATTTCTCCTGGACGATCGAAGATTTCGACTTCCACGAGGCGATAGCAGAAGATCTAACATCGTCTACCTTCTCAGCAGCTACAAATGATGAATACAATTGGCATTTATTACTCAGTTTCAATGATTCAGAGGATTGCGACGAAGAAATTTCGATAGATTTATGCTTGAATTTCACCGAAGGTCTTCAATCAGTATTCGCCAAGTTTGGTATTTATTTTACGACACAAAAAAAGAAAGTTTGGTCTGCGCAGTCCACCGTTCACGAATTCACTCCTGCCTCCCTCGATTATGGCTGGTCTCATATTCTCAAAGGACAAGTACTGTCGAAGAATCAGTTAACAGTACACTGCCATGTTACATTTTCTGATAGAAACGACGTCACTGTCAACCTTCCTCTTCGGCCTAAATCAGAAACTTCGGAATGTAACCTGTTGAAAATCTTCGATTCGTTTCTTGAAAATAGGGAATTTTCAGACATCACAATTTCCGTGAAAAGTAAAGAGTATTCGGTACACAAATGTATTCTCGCTGCGCGTAGCCCTGTCTTCGCTGCCATGTTCAAACGCGATACGAAAGAAAACCAAATGAACCGCGTGAACATCGAAGGTATGGACGAAAACGTTATCGATGAGATGCTGAGATACATTTATACGGGGAAGTGCGAGAATCTTGATTCGATAGCCGAAGGATTATTAACAGCTGCTGATGAATATGCCTTGGACGGCTTGAAAACCATTTGCTCGAATAAATTACGTGAAAGTCTATCGGTTGATAATGCGGCACGTATTTTGTTACTGTCGAAAGTGCATGGTGCTAGCGAACTCAAAAAGAAAGTGATCAAGTTCATCGTTGATAATCCTAAAAAAGTGTTTAGCACTGGTGGCTGGAAAAATATCCTGCCAAACCCTGTATTAATTGATGAAGTATGTGAAGTATGCCAAGCTGTGGCTGGTCGGGTGGAATCCTATGATTTTTATTTCGCCGTGATCGTATATTCAATGGGTCTTAGCCCCTTACTTCAATACATTTTTTACCTAATACGTTATATCTTAGATTTATATCACCAATAAAGTTATGTAAAATAATAATGATAATTGTCAAATAAACTTTCAAAAATAAGTTCGCTTGTTGTGAAAATTTTTTAAAATTTCAGCGAAAACTGAAACACCTTCTGGTTTGGTAAATTACTTCTCAATGTCTGATACTCTGACATTTTCATCTCAGACATTTTTACGATGGGTATTAGAAATGAACAAAGTGCAGATTTCATGATACTCGAATTTTTATCTTGATTTATGATACATTCTTGGAGTTCGTCCACTCTCTCAAACTAGAATCAGTGAAGAAAATCGCTGAAAAGAAGTCAGAATTGCAGCAGAGAGGAATCAGTGAAAAAATCACTGAAATTTCGGTCAATTTTCACTAATTTTCCAGTTATTTTTGTAACATTTTACTGAAGAGTCAGTGAAATTCTGTGAGAATTCGCACCGAAATTTCGTTGTTTTTTAATACTTCTACTGAGCTGCAATTCTAACTTCTTTTCAGTGCTTTTGACTGATTCCAGATTGGGAGAGTAAAAGCTTTCATTTTCACTCGCTACTATCGCATAGTTCTTCACTTTGTGCTAATCTGTGAGAAGTGAGCAACATTTCATTCGTTGTGTTTGATGTGCCAAGTCATGCAAAAATTAATGTGAAATTCTAAGTACCTATGTAGAAATAGCGGTAAAACGAAACCGTTCATTTTCTATACCTTCTTGTTTTTGAATTTCAGCAGTGTTTTCGGTGTAAACTGCGTGAAACGAAGAGTATACGAGGAAGTGAAAGGCTCGCATTTTTGACGCGAAAAATTGATTCACGAGCGGAGAATAATCGTTAGATAACAAGGCTCCAGTTTCTCAATCGGTATGTCGTCGAGTAAAATCAATTGTTTGGGTATCTTTATGAAAAACCTGTGTACTTTACCTACTTCTTACTGCACCACCATCTCATCTTCAACATTTTTAGTGTGGGTAGAAATAGAAATGAACAATGAACTGCAAATTTCAAGGAACTCAATTGTTTTTCATGACACATTCGTGCAGCTTGTCTAGAAGCTCTCATTTTATTCGCTACCACTGAATTTTTTTCCCAATTTGTTAGCCTGGGAAGTGTGATCAACATTTTCATTCGTTTTGTTTATTAAAGTGCCAAATCATGCAAAAATTAGTATGAAATTTTTAAGTAGAAATACCTAGTTAGCGGTAAAACGAAATCGTTCATTTTCTATACCTTATTGTTTTTGAATTTCAGCAGTATTTTCGGTGTGAACTGCGTGAAACGAAAAATAAACGAGAAATTGAAAGGCTCGAATTTTTGACGCGAAAAAGTTGATTCCCAATCTGAAAAGATCGTCCAAAAACAAGGTTCCTGTTTCTCAATCGGTATGTCGTCGAGTGAGCCCTTGTGTACTACGAAATTTGAAACTCATGAAGTGAATTTTTCCTGGGCGATTGAAAATTTCGACTTTCACGAGGCGAACGGAATTGATCTAGTGTCGCCCAACTTTCCAGCAAAAACAAACGATAAATACAAATGGTATTTATTGCTTAAACCCAATGGTGAAAAGGATTCCACTACCAAAGATTACATTACATTGGATGTATCCTTGGCATCCACTGTACATTTTAAACCTTTGTTCGCCAAGGGCTCCTACACATTTTCGAGCCGAATCGGCGCCATTTATCACCGTAATCTTGGCATGGGTGAATTTACTAGTGCTAGAGTACGTTGGCACATCACCGAAATTTCTAAAAAAGATGTACTATCAGACAATAAATTAACGATACGCTGTCATATCACATTTTCTGAAAGAAATAGCGTCGCTACCAGCTTTTCCCCTCAGTACCAGGTTGAAACTTCAGAATGTCACTTATCTGAGAACTTCGCATTACTTTTTGAAAATCGAGAATTGTCAGACGTTACGATTTCAGTGAAAAGTAAAGATTATCCGGTACACAAGTGCATTCTTGCTGCGCGCAGCCCCGTCTTCTCTGCCATGTTCAAACACGATACAAAAGAAAAGCAGCTGAATCGTGTAAATATTAATGATATTGACGGAAACGTTATGAACGAGATGTTGAGATATATTTATACGGGAAAGTGTGAAAACCTCGATTCTGTGGCCGAAGGATTATTAGCCGCAGCTGATAAATACGCTTTGGATCGATTGAAGACCATTTGCTCGAGAAAATTGTGTCAACTTCTATCGGTGGGAACTGCCGCGAATGTGCTGCTGTTGGCAGAAATGTACCGCGTTAAAGAGCTCAAAGCGGGGGCGATCAAGTACATCGTTGGTAAACCTGTCGAGGTGTTCGCTACCGATGGTTGGAAAAACTTATGTTGCAATCCTCAATTAGTTAGTGAAGTATGCTTAGCTATGTCCTCCGACAAACGTGTATGAGCAGTTCTAATCATTATATAAGTTCGGAGTAATTTTTTTTATAGAAGTTCTTTTTATACTTTTTTATACTTATGTAAGTAGCTGTTTTTTCGTTTCATTTTTAATCGAATCATTAATAATTATTTGGTATTTTTTGTTCTTCCTCTTGCATATTTGGCATGTTATATGTCATTTATTGCATTTTTTCCCTTTTTCCTTTTTTTTTTTTTTTTTTTTTTTTTTTTTTTTTTCCTTTTTTCTTTTTTTTTTTTTTTTTTTTTTTTTTTTTTTGTATAAGTTTGACAATAAATTTTGAGAAAACATTCGCTTGCGTGAAGAATTTTTTGAATACGCATGAAAAATTAATCAGCTTGTCACTATTTTCAACTTTCTCGTTTAGATGGACTACTGAATAAGCATTGAGAACAAAAAAATGAATTGCCGATTCCGGTTCATCAGGATTAACCACCCCGACTTGGGTAATTCATACGATGCATGGTTTTGTTCGAAATGAGCTACATTTAATATTCCTTGAGAATAGATCCAATTTTAAAAAATCATTTATTCTCGTGAAGTGTAATTTTTGAAGAAATTTGAATTTTTTTAGAAAATATGATTTTTAAGTACCTAATTCAATTTTGAAAAGAATTCAAGTGTCAAAAAAGTTTCATTCATTTACAAATAAAAACTGAAGTTTTGAAAAATTCAATTTTAAGGTGGTTCTTCGCGTTATGAGGGGTTGCATAAGCAACAGGGGCACGTAATGTATTTTAAATGGGGCTGTTTCTGCAAGATTTTTCAAAAACGACTGAACGGAATTTGACAAATTTTGGATATGTTTCACAGAAAAGCATTCCTGACACCGCTACAGAGCCCTTTTT
>FIZT01022928.1:0-17744 GCA_900065295.1 Paracoccus marginatus | reverse complement strand
AAAAAAAAATTGTTAAAAAAATTGGATTTTTCAACTTTTGCCAAAATTATCGCGCAAAGCGTCTACATGGAGGTAATTTTACTTGCAGAAACCGAATCTGGCATTGGAATTTCCATTCGACCATTATTTAACCCCGCATACCAAAATTGAGTTTGCAAAACTTTGAAAATTGAAAAAAAAAGTTTTCAATTGAAAAACTAAATTGTTATAATTTTTAAATATTTAAAAAAATTAAAAAATATATTTTTAATTAAAATGTTGAAAATTTTTTAAAACTACACAAATGAAATTTTTAAAAAAATTGATGAAAAAAAATTTACATAAAAATATAAAAAATTAAATTTTTCAAAAAATATACATTTTTCAAAAATTTCGTAATTGGAAGCAAACTTCATGTTTTACTGAAATTCTCTCATGCTTCAAAAAATTGCACACCGCCTGAAAAATATTCGCATTGCTTTCGCTGTCATTGACACGTGGTTCAATCCTCTTTCAACCTTAATGAATTATACCTACTCGCCAGCCTGCTACCTAGCAATTTTATTTGGCCAAAAGATCACCTAATCACGATCCCATTGTTAACCTTCCACCCCTACGTACCTACAACCGAAGTTGATCATTTAAATAGACGAAAATCCGCACAATACTTAACGCAATGGTACAAATGAAGTAGCACCATTCTCATCGCGGTACGATCGGGGGTAATTATTATTATTTTCTCGTTGATCTGTCACGATTCGCATGATCGCCAAATTATTCACATTGCAATGGCCAATTTTCAACACAAACTCGCAATTTCGCAGACAAAACTACATACTTCTCTTATCGACTGCAAAAAAATACGTATTTCTGTATCGAATACGACGAGTAGAATTTCTTAATTAAGATAGCCAATTAGTATAGAATCGATGCAGCGCAGCAGCGTTGCTTTAGGCAACGATAAGTAATGAAATTTTTGGCACGTATCAATAACTCAATTCTGCTCGATGGTAGTAATTGACAGCTTTGGAAACATACGCTGATTTTTCTCGAGCTTGAAGAAAAAAAGTAGTTACGAGTTTGACAAGTGATGAATTCTTTTTTGGCCTTATACGTAAGTATATATACGTAGACCTATAGCAAAGAGCATTGGGTGCTCGGAATTATAGTACGTATTACGTGTAAGTGGTGTTGTCAAGACAAAGGCGTGACCAAGCCTGCAGCAAGGTGCGACCAGATTATACGTCGTATACTACAATAGACGAACAATGCTAATAACTGTCACACAGGGTCAATGATTAATTAAATTAATTTTTAACGCGAATCACTGATGAAACCTCGTATTGACATCGCTGTTTCGTTATAACGATGAAATATTACCTCTCGCGAAGGCGTTAGATAATGGGTGATGTAAAATCTAAGTATGAAAGTTTGATTTTAAATCGGCGATAAAAATTGTACTGCGGCGCTTTCCCTTTAATTTTTTTTTTCGCCTTCGTTTAAAGCATCGAATAAAATTTTCACGGTCAAATATGCACCAGTAAGTTAGACATGTCGAATGCATGCGAACTGCTTCTATTTGGGCAACGGTGGAGAAAGTTACGGTCGGCTGGCTACCTACAGTTTAACGTCTGGCGGTAATAAAATATCCATTACCGATACCGAATGAGCTGTATTAACAAATTAATCGCGTTTTATGTAGATATTTATTCGTTCGAATCCGAGGAAGGTAATATAGATCAGTCGGCGACGCGATGATGGGAAAAAAGCAAATTTACATTCAACGAATACTACGTACCTACATTTTACTCGTAAAATGATCATGAACGTATGTATGTCCTATCACACCTTGTTAGTAAAGAAAACTATTTAACCTTCGAGTTGGACGTATAGGTAGGTACTATTATACGGCCGGCTTTGCCAGACAAACCGAATGCAGTAACTGGTACATAATTATAAACGGCCGACTGCGTGCGAAAAATCTCCAGCTGCAAGAACACATCGTAGGTAGTTTAAACAACGAAAGGTGTATCATCACGACGACCCGAGAAGACGGAACATATAGATAACTCAATCGATTAGAAAGAAGTTAATTGCTGTATGTACTCTCGTAACAGGCTAATTGTTCGATAGAATCGGAATTAGAGTGCGTGTTGAGATGATTAACCATCTTGTAATGAAGTTGTGCACGTATTTTTTTTTTTCACTTTGACGGGCTCTTCCGCAAAGCTTTCTAGTTAGCTTTTTTATCGGGGCGTTGTTTGATGGACAGTTTTACGATGGTGATCTGTGTGGGAGATTGTTGTACTGAATATTGGGAAACAGAATGGGAGGAAGATCTTCGAAAGCGACAGCGCCAACATCAAAGAACAGGCATAAGTTACGAAATTCCAATAAATTCAGAATATCGTGAAAATCATATTTTCCAGCAGAAATCAAATTACAGAAATCACAAAATTGGAGAAAAATTGGAGCAAAACCCGAGTGACATCAGGAAAAAGCATCGAATTCGTGCAATGACCTACAATTACCCGAAAAAAATCAGAAATTCCCAACAAAACTCGAATTTAAAAAAAAATACAAATACTTACAAATACGAATACGAATTACAAATTACAAAATTTTTGCGAATGACAGAGTACCAGAGAAGTCAAAATTTCTTGTAAAATTCGACTTTAAAAAATTGAGAAATTTCAGCAAAATTTGAGGATCAGAAATTTTTGCGAAATCTTACCACCAGGAAAATCAAAACTCAAGTACCTATAAGTATGCAAAACTCTCAAATTACATACAATATTCCAACAAATATATGACACGAAATTACAAAATTCTTGCAAAACTAGAATACCAGGAAAATCACAAAATTTTGAAAAAGTCAAGTACTACGAACACTGATTTCGAATCACTGAAAAGTCAAAGGTTGGGCTAAATTCCTGCAAAGGTCAGAATACCGAAAAATTATAATTTTCTGTAGAACGTAAATCACTCAAACAAAAAAAAAAAAATACGGCAAAATTCAAAAATCACAAAATTTCTGCAAAAACAAAGCACCAGAAAAATATCTACCCGTAAAGCCAGCGTACCGAAAAATTTAAAATTTCCTACGAATCTCGAATCATTAAAAACCTACTTCAATTATCATCCAAAATTATCAAATTTCCATAGAATTTCAAACTTCATGATTAACCAGAACTACAAAATGTCTATAAAACTTCAATATTAAACAAAATCGTAAAATTTCAGGAAATCTGAATTTAAAAAATTATAAAAATAAAAAAAAATTCGAATATCACACATAATCACAAAATTTCTGCAAAACCAGAACGTCAAGGAGATCACAAAATTCCTACAAAACCAGGCTACTAGAGAGGTCAAGATTTCTGACGATTAACACAAATCAACAGCCAAAGGGTCAAAAAATCACAAAATTCCTGCAAAGGTCAGATTACAGGATGAATCAAAATTTTCTGCAGAACTGGAATCACAAAATTCCTGCAAAACCAGGCAACCAGAGAGGTCAAGATTTCTGACGATTCGCACAAATCATTGAAAATTAGAGATTCCTGCAAAGCCAAAGGGTCAAAAAAATTACAAAATTCCTGCAAAGGTCAGAAAATATGATAAATCAAAATTTCCTGTAGAACTTGGATTTACCGAATTTCTGCAAAACCAGAACGTCAAGGAAATCACAAAATCCTTGCAGAGGTCCAGGATACGTGATAAATCAAAATTTCCTGCAGAATTCGAATCACAAAATTTCTGCAAAGCTAGAACGTCAAGGAGATCACAAAATTCCTGCATAGATTAAAATATACAATTAGGTAATAAAAATTTCCTGCAGGAATTTTGTAATTTGAGGTCTGCAAGAAATTTTGATTTATTGTATCTACGTATATTCTGACCTTTGCAGGAATTTTGTGATTTTTTTGACCCTTTGGCTGAGCAGGAATCTCTAATTTTCAATGATTTCTGACGATTCACACAAATCATTGAAAATTAGAGATTCTTGCACAGCCAAAGGGTCAAAAAAATCACGAAATTCCTGCAAAGGTCAGAATATATGATAAATCAAAATTTCTTGTAGAACTTGGATTTACCAAATTTCTGCAAAACCAGAACATCAAGGAAATCACAAAATTCTTGCAAAGGTCCAGGATATGTGATAAATCAAAATTTCCTGCAGAATTCGAATCACAAAATTTCTGCAAAACCAGAACGTCAAGGAGATCACACAATTCCTGTATAGGTTAAAATATACAATAAATAAAAATTCCCTGCACAACTGGGAAAAACAAAATTCCTGCAAAACCAGGCAACCAGAGAGGTCAAGATTTCTGACGATTCACACAAATCATTAAAAATTAGAGATTCCTGCACAGTCGAAGGGTCAAAAAATCACTAAATTCCTGCAAAGTTCAGAATAGGAGGATGAATAAAAATTTCTTATAAAGCTTTGAATTACAAAATCTCTGCAAAGTCAGAGTAACAAAAAAATTACAAAATTTCTGAAGGTTGGAATAGCAAGAAAATAACAAAATTCCTGCTTCGTTAATGGGCCTAGAAAAATCATGATTTCTGCCAAATCACAATAGATAATTCCTTCAAAGCCAATCGATCAGAAAAAATTCCTGCGCACGACAGAATATCAACACTTCGTGTAAAACTGGAATCGCCAAGAGAAGCAAAACTTGACATCAGATAAATCACAAAATTTTCGCAAATTCAGAATATCAGAAAAATCAATTTTTTTTCAAAAAATTAAAAAAATTTTAAAAATGACAAAACTCCACCAAAAATAGGTAGATAGGATGCCACACAAAAATCAAAATACTGCCAGCAGATTTGAAACTTGCAAGTCACAAAAATCCTCCCCCTCCCAGACGCAAGAGTTGGTTAAAATATTTCAATGAAAAATCATACCTACTCCTTTTGATCATGCGCACAAAAGAAAAACTACACACAATACGAAAGAATTCAAAACCCATCAATGCATACTAACCTGTCCCATGACACGGAGATTTTTCTCGCACGCGCCAAACTCTTTCAATTCGGAGAGATAACCGCATAAAGAAATCACTCGAGTCGTGATTTTTTTTACACAGAAAAATGATATATTATAGACACGCTTATTTCGGAAGTACATAGAAAGATCTATACCTATAGGTACAACATACCTGTAGAGATAGTAAGTTTTACGATGTGATTAATGGCTATAAACGTTGTAATTAGAAAAAATTGAGTAATATTAATTACGTCGTATTAGCAGGCACGTTAAATCGAACCTAGGTAAAGGTGGTCGTTCAATTTAATCGCGGCAAGGTTGTGCCGTTATTTTCATTTTCGATTTAATAATTAAATTTTTTCGTGTTTGGGCGCTGATTATTATTTGATTCTTTTCACGTTTTATATAGGTCATTTCAATCATATGCATATATTAATTGTTTTCTATTCCATTATTGCGCAATTATCTATTATATTGTGTTTGAATAACACCCGTTCACAATTTTCTTATACTTTACGTGTCGTATATTGTACTTATTAACGTTCGCAATGGTATGGCATGGCACCCTTCATGAGCGCACTGTGACAAATCGGCCATCGTACGAGTACCTACAATTTTTCGACGCGCGAATCAATTCATAAAATGCATGTTGGAATAAATTAACGTAAATTACGGGAACCTTTACACGAAAATTTAACCATAATAATTAAGATTTTCAAGTAGGTATGGCAAAGTGTTTCATCCAGGGCTCCGTGTACCATCATACGTAACTTACGACATGCGACGAGTACAATGAATTGTCTCTTCGGCTCAGCCAATCCTTGAAAAGACATAATATTAGCACGTTGGCTAAAAAAATTCATTCAACTCTGAAGAAGTGAAATGACGACGCATGTTGGACGCCAAAAGAAGCCCTCCTTTTTTTTCGTTTACTCATTCCACGAAATTATAATTAACGCGAGAGAAGAAAATAGAACGAATGTGGTTTTTTTCGTCTTCTTTCGCGCACGTCAAAGAAAGTTCCTCTATACAGGTTAATATTTGACAATTGCCCGAAGGTTTGAAAAAGTAACGTGATGCTTCGTAGGTGTATTGAAGAAGATGAAAAAAAAACCTGTTGCTTTCTTTTGTTGTGTTTTTCGTTACGTAATGGGCTGACCAGTTTTAAGTATGTTTGCAGAATAAAAAAAATATTCCTAATGGTCAGTTCATGCGGTATAAACGCGACCGAACCGGAATTTCAACAGTTTTATCCATGCTCATCCTTAAAATTAAATAGGAAATATTTAGTAACAAGGTTAATTACACGTTATGTAAAAAAAAGTTTAACATCCCATCCATCAAAAGAATTTTCTACGTACAATCGATCATTGGGCCATCTACCGAGCCCCTATATGGTCTATATACAGGTGCGATATTTTTCGTTCAAATTTTATAGCTGCCCATTCCACCGAACCTTTCTCGAGCAGTTGCAGTCTTTAAAATGGACAAGTTAACAATAAAAACTGCATTATGCAATAAATGTATCGTGAGGATAGTCTTCGCGAGTAGACAAAAAAAAAATAAAATAAAAGAAGAGGAGAAAAACAAGTAATTGGTATCATGTACCGGTTACGTAAAAGTAAATTTTTTTCCATCTTGTACTTTCTACGCGCATACGTCGCGTCGTGGTCAAAAGAAACGAATGCAGATGATCAGGAAATTATTCGGATTGCATGGCGAATAGATGCTGGGGCGCGGTGGCTAGACCTTTGTACATCTGTATACTTGCAGCCCTTCGCCATCGGCCACAAATTAAACTTATTCAAGGGTGTTTGCGATTGATTTATGGCTTTTGGAGTTGAACGTATAGGTATTATTAGGTACTTGTGTTCTGGTCTAGTATTCTGTTAAATGAATATTTTCACCGTCACGTGTACGTATATGTAAGTATAGATATGGGATAATCTCCAAATCATGTATTCTAAACAGGTTTTCAAATATTTCGATATTTTAATATATCGAAGATGGAAAAAAAAAGTTCATTACTTGATTAATCAGTTTAAAATGATTTACCTCTAAAAATATATACAAATATAATATCTATTTATTATATAAAATAATTTTGTTTATAGTCGACTTTCTCGACAAGGTTCACGCGTACTGGCCGGCAATACCTTACCTATTACCTTCTTACTGGGGGGTAAAGAAGATCGTTTCAAAATTCGCACCGAGTTACCAACAGTATTTAGTACTAAAAAGTGAAATCATTAATTGGGTGTAATATGACACCGATGTTACTACCGGGTTGTACGTATACTGTGTAGCAGCGAGGCGTGTGCAGTATGTAGTAGGGATGAAAACATATGTAATACGTTAGTGAAATAATTTTTTCTCAAAGGTGCCATATTCGCCCCACATAATTCATTATCCATCTGTCAAGATGAGGTTGGAGCGTTGGTGGGCATGTGATGAGCTCGATTTCTTCCTGGACAGAAATTGATTTTTAAATATGTAATAGGATGGCCCGAAGGATAACACAAAATTAGCTGTGTTGATTTTTGCCACTTTTTATAATGCAAATGTGAGAGATGTCAAAATAGGCGTGGAGCTGCTACTAGATATGCGCGCAGCGACTGATTAGAAAATGTGAATTGGAACATGTAACGTGATTGCTGAACTCTTGTGGGTTGGGAATACGTAAGTAATATTATGTACGCTCGTATATTAGGTATGGATATAAATTTTTTTTATCGAATGGAAAAATGAGAGAAATCTCGACTTGAAAATTTTTGAAAAATTGAAGAATTTTGAAAAGCTGAGCAATTTTAAGAAATTGACCATTTTTGAAGAATTGGCCGATTTTGAGAAATTAGGAATTTATATTGACGATATTATAGGTACTAGGTAGGTACTTTGAAATGAGGTGTCAGCAAAGCGAAATCAACTGATTATAATAAATTAACAATTCCAGAAACTGGTAAATTTTGAAAAACTGACTCAATTTTGAGAAAATGACCAATTTTTAGAAATTGACAAATTTTGAGGAAATGACAAATTTTCAGAGATAGACCTATCTTGTAAAATTGACTAATTCTGAAAAATGACCAATTTTGAGGAAATGACTAATTTTGCGAAGTTGACCAAATTTGAGAAAATTACGAATTTTGTGAAATTGAATGATATTGTGAAACTGATGACTCATCTTGAGAAGATGATCAACTTAGTGAAATTGATTAATTTTTAGAAATATACTAATTTTGTGAAGCTGACCAATTTTGTAAAGTTGACCAATTTTGAGAAAATGACTAATTTTGCGAAATGACCAATTTTGAAAGTTGACCAATTTTGAAAAAAATGACTACTTTTGTGAAATTGACTGATATTGTGAAACTGACTCATTTTGAGAAAATGGTCAACTTTGTGAAATTGATGAGAAATTGAGTAATTTTGCGAATTATACGTACTAATTTTGTGAAGTTGACCAACTTTGAGGAAATGACTACTTTGCAAAATTGACCAATTTTGAGGAAATGGCTAATTTTGTGGAATTGACTACTTTTGCAAAATTGGTTTATTTTGTGAAATTGATTAACTTTTAGAAATATACTAATTTTGTGAAGCTGGCCAATTTTGTGAAGTTGACTGATATTGTGAAACTGACTCATTTTGAGAAAATGGCCAACTTTGTATAACTGACCCATTTTGTAAAATTGACCAATTTTGAAGAAATGACCAATTTTGTGCAATTGACTGATTTTTTGAAAGGGGCTAATTTTGCAAAATTAACTAAATTTTGCGGGGTTGGCCAATTTTGAGGGAATTGACTAGTTTTCCAAAATTGGCTCATTTTGTAAAATTGTTTAATTTTTAGAAGTATACTAATTTTGTGAAGCTGACCAAATTTTGTGAAGTTGACTGATATTGTGAAACTGAGTTATTTTGAGAAAATGGTCAACTTTGTGAAACTGACCCATTTTGAAAAATTGGCCAATTTTGAAGAAATGACCCATTTTGTGGAATTGACTGAGTTTTTGAAAGGGACTAATTTTGCAAAATTAACCAAA
Organism: Paracoccus marginatus; assembly: GCA_900065295.1. Classification (NCBI taxonomy): domain Eukaryota; kingdom Metazoa; phylum Arthropoda; class Insecta; order Hemiptera; family Pseudococcidae; genus Paracoccus; species Paracoccus marginatus. Next base: position 8,717 of record FIZT01022928.1, on the reverse strand, counting down.
TTTTGCGGGGTTGATTAATTTTGAGGGAAATGACTAATTTTGTGAAATTGACTAATTTTTTGGTATTGACCAATTTTGTGAAATTGACTAATTTTTTGGAATTGACCAATTTTGTGAAGTTGGCTAATTTTGAGAAAATGACCAATTTTGTGGAACTGACTGATTTTTTGAAAGGGACAAATTTTGCAAAATTGTTTGAGAGAATGACTAATTTTGCAAAATTGACCAATTTTGAAAAATTGACCAATTTTGAAAAATTGACCAATTTTGAAAAAATGACCAATTTTGTAGAACTGACTGATTTTTTGAAAGGGACTAACTTTGCAAAATTACCAAATTTTGCGGGGTTGACCAATTTTGAGGAAAATGACTAAATTTGTGAAATTGACTAATTTTTTGATATTGACCAATTTTGTGAAGTTGGCCAATTTTGAGAAAATTACTAATTTTTCAAAATTGACCAATTTTGAGGAAATGACCAGTTTTATGGAACTGACTGATTTGAAAAGGACTACCTAATTTTGCAAAATTGACCAATTTTGGGGAAATGACTACCTACTTTTGTGAAATGAACTAATTTTGAGGAAATGAAAAATTTTGAAAAATTGACAAACTTTGAAAACGTTAAAAAATCACCAAATTTTGATCAACTGACCGCGAGGGAAAAATTTGTCAGTAAATTCTCAATTTCAAGCATGTAAATAAGCATATTTTGGCATACCTAATTATTTTCTTGAATTTATTGTGCATCTAGGATAATCCGATGCCGCTGCACTGACAACATCTAAAAATAACCCATTAGGTGCTTACTTTGTATTTCCCGATTCGGTAATTCCTATCACGTGCGAGACTAATTCAAAAAAAATTGTAGCACTTATTGTTCTATGGAAAAAACATGATCTCGTATTCTGAGAACTTACTCAACTCATGTACCAGAATAGTACACGGTTTTGGAATTTTTGTGCCTAAAAGTAATGCATTACCTCATCATCGAAGACAAGTACCAAGTACCAACTACCAATGTAGATGTACTCGTATACCTACCTAGTACCTATCATCTCAGCTGATGAGTACGAAATATCTTATGATGAAAACGTAATGAGAAAATCGTGTTAGGGAATTCCAACGTAGATTTGTCCGATTATACGTACTATTTGTATTTATATTACCTATTTCTGCTTACGCATCTACTTTCAAGTTCACACCAGGTGCGAAATATGTTGCTTCGACTAGGTAAGTAAATGACAATGTTGACGCGGTACAATGAAAATTCTAGTTTACGTAGGTGAAACGTGTTCTTAATTTATAAAGTCGTCATTCTCATTACGAATAGGAATGCGATATTATTCCTATGGACTGTATAATCTTGTAGAGACACGCGCGTAATAAGTAATAAAACGTCATAAACTTTTGACGTTGACGAATCAATTATGGAATTGAATGAATTTTTTGTTTTTTGTTTTTTGTTTTTGTTTTTTGCAAATTGAAGGTTATTTTGCCTTGGATGAAGATTTCATTTTTAGAAGTTTAGAGCAAAAAAATCTATAAAGCGAATGAAATTTTTCAAAGTTGAAAAAAAATGATTTAAAATCAATTTCATCAAAAATCAAGAGAAATTGATTAAATTTGAATGGAAAAAAAAAAACAAAAAACTGCACGACCGCACTGGGGAGTTTTTCTCCCCCCTCCCTCGTCCCCTCATATAGAGAAAAAATCCACCAAAAAAATATTTTATCGCGTTTCCAGCCTGAATGAATGCGAGCTCCATTTTACATTGAAGCAGCGGCCACTCTGACTCACCAGTCGCTAGAAACTTTGAATTTCTCTCGAATTTTATAGCATCTGGCACCACCTTGATTGAAAAATTCATTTTCCTCTAAATTCATAATATCCAAATACGACATCAAGGTACGAGAAATCACCCACATTATGACCTATATATCGAGCAGTTAAACGACGGCGAAAAAAATCAGACAAACTACGAACGAAATCCGAACATGCGGACATTCTTCGACAGACAAAATGTATCCACAGTACTGGTCCCATCGTCCGTACAGAGCAATGGCATTACCCTATCGGCGTTGAGAATTACCTACGTTGTTGGCGTTGATTAAGTTATAAAATGACCAAGTAAAGCAGTTCTATAAATTAGTTAAGTGCCAGATTTTGTAACGTGGGAGATGTATTACGTTTTATGGATCGGTGTACGCAGAGGTAGACGTACGCGTCGATGATGTACGGCCATAATTTGCGCTACATGACCTACGGTACCTATGCGTTCCTACGTTGGTTGAAAAATTGAAATATTAACACGACTCGGTATTTTACATTTATACATACACGTACGTAGTACGTCGCTTCGGCACACATATGTATATTCGTATCGCAGACACTCGGTAATATGCCGACAAGGCGCGTATATGTTATAAATTGTAACGCGTATACAAAATCGTTATCACCTGCCTACGACATGGGCATGGGCTGGACGAGGAGTGGACGGCTGGACGCGCCGTTTCACGAAATTATGATAATGCAAATGGGACGCACAATCGTTGATGTAATATTGACTATATCGGTACATAAAAATGCGTAAGGAAAATTACAGTGTTTTGATATACGAGCACAGGCTGCGCCGCCGCGCCGTAATAATGTACCATTTAGGTACGTTTTCATAAACGAAATATTTAGCCAACTTAATATTCAGTCACGGAAACGAATATAATAATTTTACGAATCATGAAATTATTTGTTCACGATCTTATCTCGAATATAGGTACTTCCTGGACCTGGTCAGCTTCTCGCTAAAAGAAGCGTTCAACAAACCCATCGAAAGTTGGTACGCATGGCTATATGTAGCTCGTATACCGACGTGAATTATGACTCTGGTACCGCAACAGGTGGATTACTCATATGTCTGCGACGCCCCTCTCGTCGCCAATTAAAAACAAGTCGTAAAATTTTTTTCGCAGTATGCAAATATCGGTCTCCTTCCTATATGTATGCGAATGAAAAGAAAATTGATCGCGTTTTCAAACAAGTAAATTCACTTTTTCAGCTTATACATATAGCATACGTAGGTATTAGGAAAACGTACCTAGAGGTTGGAGAAGTTCATGCGAAAATGTCACGATCCCGTTCACGTTTCGTTGACGTTATAATTAAATACGAATGCGATACGGCGATATGCTGCATAGGCCGCAGCAGCCAGGCATTTAATCAGACACCGCGTAGGTAGGGTTTTACGTGAACTCGAAAAATTTTACAATGTTCATTAAACCCACATGCGGCGTTAAAGAATACGTCTTATAGGTATGCTCGTATCGTAGGTACAAGGGGGGCATCACACCGTACGCAAAAGTCACCGTCGCGTCGCGCAGGCCCCCGCCACAATCAAGGTCGTCGAATATGTATAGCGTAAGTAGTGTTTTTATTAATGACCATCCGCGTGTAGGTAGGTGGGTATACGCAGAACGCATAGGTAAGTATATGAACGAACGAATCGAATATATACTCGTACTTAGGTAAGTAATTTGTACGTTGAGAAAATTTTTTACGCATTTTCATTGGTTTCAAGTTTCTTCAAACGGACGCATTTCAATTTCGCAGCGAAAATCGAGCGTTGATGTTGACCTTAATAAGGCAATGGTCGTGACATCAAAACGGATCAAGGACTGTGATGACTCGAGGGGAAGAAAAAGCTCGATACGAATCGGAATATACGCCGGTTGATGGTTGAAAATTTAGATCGGTTTGAGTTCATTAGGCCGGCTGTCAATCGAATTCAAATTTTATATATCACATTCGTAATGTACGTATGGAGTCAGGAAATCAGAAAATTTCTCATTATAAGCATTAATCAATTTTTCAACAATGTGACGCCATTAGGGAGAATATAAATGCTTGAAATGATAAATTGAATGAATTTTTAAAAACTAAAACATGAACTACGTCAGATTTTCAATTATACGAGTACGTACCATGAATAAAAATTGTTCAATTTCACGAGAATATCGATGCCATTATTTTATGGGAGCTCAAAATTTTTTTGAAATTCAATTTTCCAAAATTTTAGCAAAAATTAGGTAATGCTAGAAATTTTCCTGAAAGAAAGTCTAATATTTCAAAATTTTCAAATTTCATGCAAAATAAGAATTTCTTGCATACAAAATTTATGGAAATTCAAAACTTTCAAAAACTTCAAAATTGAAAGTTTTTCAAAATTTTACGAAAATGTACCTACGGTCAATTTAAAAGTTTATTTTTTTGAATTTTCCAAGAAAAATCAAAAATTAATTTTTTGAAAAAATAATCTTACAATTATTCATTATTAAGTATCTTGTAGCTAATCTATCAAAAGTTTCCAAAAAAATTTCCGTTCAAAATCAAAGAGTTTTAAAAATAACATCGAAGTTACTCTAGACAACTTTATGGCTCAGCCTTTTTTGTATTAGTTCAAAAATATTCCCAAAAATTGGTTTTTTAAACATCTGGAAGATTCTAAAAGTTCATAAATTTTTGAATTTTTTTAATTTTAAAATTTAAATTTTCCAAATTATTTGAAACAGATTTTCTAAATATTTTTGAAATTATTTTTAGGAATTTTTTTTTTTTTTTTGAATTTTATAATGTTCAAGATTTTTATCATACCAGAAATCTCCTCAAGTTTTGATATTGTAATTTTGAAACAGAAAAAGATTTTCAACATTTTCAGGTTGAAATGAGTTGAGAATGTATCAAAAAACATTTCAGCCCTCTACAACTTCGGAGGGCGAAGGCAATTTTTTTTTTCAAGAACACTCCACTTCAATGAAGTCATGAGTCAACCCCCCTAGAGTTGCAGGGAGCTGAAATTTTTTTCGAGACATTCTCAACTCATCAGTAACACTTTACTTGAGTTTGAACGAAATCGGAGCATTTTTATACTTTTTTGTAATTTTTACTTATGTGTAAAAATCATAGACCCGAGAACGCCGCACTTCCCACGAGAGAGTCGTGGAAAATATGACATATCTGTTCGAGCTCAATTTTATGTGCGTGGTCAGTTTTCATTATTTTTAACGATGTTCCACCACTCCAAAATTTTTGAAACTTTTAGGGTATATTCAGGGATAAATACTTTTTGACAAAAAAAATTCCATTGTCGCTATGACTATTTTTTCAAAATGGTGGCTTTTAAAACGCCATAACTCAGCGAAAAATCGTCAAAAAAAAAATTGAAAAATCCCTTTATTCTTCCTACCCTCTAGGATTGATCTAAGAAAACGCGAAATTTTTATTCACATTTGGCGGAAAATGAAAAAATTAAGGAAAAAAGTATATTCAGGCCCTTCCCGCCAAAATACTTGCGCTAGGGGTCCAAAATTTTTATCAAAATTTTTTTTCATCATGGTTGACCTTTTGGAGTAGGAGCGATGAAGATCGGTTTCCAAGGTCAAAACACCATACTTCACCGGGTATGCCCTTTTAAAAATTTGTGAGTAATTGAGTATTTTATTGGTAGTAAAACAAAAAAATCCCCATTCAGTATATTTTGCCAAGAAACTTCATCTCTTTGAAATAAATCTTTACTTAATTTTTGTAGGTGAGGATGGGAAGGAACGAACGAACGAACGAACGAACGAATGAAGGAACGAATGAAGGAACGAAGGAACGAACGAAGGAACAAACGAAGGAACGAAAGAACGAAGGAATGAAGGAACGAAGGAAGGAACGAAGGAACGTAGGAAGGAAAGAAGGAAAGAAAGAAAGAAGGAACGAAGGAATGAAGGAAGGAAGGAATGAAGGAAGGAACGAAGGAATGAAGGAAGGAAGGAACGAAGGAAGGAAGGAACGAACGAACGAACGAACGAACGAACGAACGAACGAACGAACAAACGAACAAAATGGCGAGCAAGAGGGAGGGAGATGGAAGGAAAAGGATTTGCACCTATTTTTAAAAATCTCTGTTCCCTCTTTTCAACCCTTTAATTATACGTAGGTAGGTACTAGGTCGTTACGTACGTAAGTATGTTTAATTTTTTTCAATAAAAATTTTTTAGTGTTTTCAATTTCTCTTCTTTGAATTTCAATTTTTCATCGAAAAAGTGTTTTCAACCCTCCTCCCCATCTATTGATCCATGATTCGTAGCATGTGATCAAGAATGATCCAATGTGCTGCACTGCCGAAGCAGTAACATCTTCATCAATAATTCACGCTCCAAAAAAGAAAAAAAAATTGCAACGTCCACTTCAATCGCAGACGAAACACCGCCGCGTCGAGCTATTAAAATAATATTTGATACAATTTTTTACCCATACTAAAGAGTACACTTTCGAAAACCTTATCACGCATACCTTGATTCACAAAGTAGCCCGATATGGTTACATGTTTGAAAGCTATTAAAACAATATATTATAAACCTACCGCAACAATAAGTGCGTGTCGTGCCAGTACACTAAATCAGAGTAGTGTATGCTTATCTTTTGATATGACGTCATTTATTTTTTTTAAGAACACTGCACCCATTGACTTTGATTTATGTATTACGGAGATTGCAATTTAACCGGTGTATTCTGATTATTTCGCATCACCTGTTGTGTGTTAGGTGTACTTTATATGTATACCATGGTACACTAGTACATATACCTACTATACCGAGTACCTAATCTGATTTTATGTTTCTTTCACCTTCCACCTATACTTATAGGTACATTTTCACGCTATAAATTATATTTCTTCGCATTGCTTACGAACGTCTGTAAATCATTCTTTCCTTATGGGTTTACGCGCGATCGCGAGTTACGTGCGGTAAGTACCGATACGCGAGTACAATTTTGAAAACAAAAACGTAAAATTTCTCCAGCTGAGATACGTAGAGTACGATTCGCAGCATCTATCGGCCGGCCTTGTCAGTAGCCTATACAAGGATAGTCATGAGAGACGTATACTGACCACCGCATGTGAACTGATTCATATACGCGGTGTAAAGTCGATTATAAATATATCTAGTCCAGAATTACATCGATTAATGTCATTAGTATATATCGAACGTCCTCTAATTAATGATAATTTATGTCTCATATACATGCAATTGATGCGAGAAAAGCCGAAAGATCATCGCCTGCGGTACCAAATTGGTTCGAACAGTCTACATATATTGTAAACATTCGTCATACTTTGGTTGACGTATTCAGCAGGTACCTACTTTCGATGATTGCTGGAACCATCAAACTGAAATGCAAACAGACTACAGCTGTGCTGGAGATGGCCAGCGTAGCCTAGCGGCGATCAACTGGGCGAGTGCGCGAACGTATGCGGGAGAAATTAATTCAACAATAAAAGTTCGACCGTTGATATTACAGTCGTTCGATTTCCATTTCATGTGTAATTTTCAAATTATATACGAATACGATACGTATTATAGACGGAGAGAAAGGTGATTTGGGGTTCGCCAATTTCAGATATGCTGTGTCGAATTACACAATCGTACAGATATCGTATCGTATCGTATCGTTTTAATGCGATTATGAATATTTGTAAATATTGTAGTACGTCCGGTAATGTTTGATACGTGATTGAATTTATCCTTTGTGGCCGTTTTTTGTATGCTTTCTACGTCATAAAAAGGTGTGCACTGTACCGATATTACTGGTATACGTATGTATAACTGTACCACCAAATAAACTTGGAAAATTTTCACAATTTACACGTACGAATAGGTACGAGATTATGTAGGTACTTATGGTCGGACATTGGCCGCTTGATTTCACATGAATGTCACTCTTGAAAGATATACTAGGTACATAGAGATATTAGTACTATTTATTTTTCAAACGTACGCAAGACGAGAGCAGATACTGTGAAATGACTAGCTGGGCGATCATAAGCTGAATTGGGATGAAAAGGACATTTTAAAAAAATAATGTAATTTGAGCACAATTTAATGTGATTTTAATTTTCAAAAATGTTTTGAACAAAAATGGAGATTTTTTAAAATTTTTCTAAAAACACACTGAGATTAAACAAAATTTTTAGAAAAATGAAAAATTAGTGTTTGAACAACAAAATTGAAGATCGAGTCCTTGAAGAATTTGAAAATAATTTTTTGAACAAAATTAACAATACAAAAAATTTTGAAAAAAAAAACAAAAGATTATGTAATTTTAACAAAATTGAAAAAAAATTGAAAAAATTTGAAAATATTTTGCAAAAAAGAACTTATGAAAATCAAACAGTAGAATTGAAGGGTTCGTTGTGAAAAGGGCAGGAGTCACATTTGGAAGTTTTGACTTTGACATGTTATTGCGAAATGAATCTAGCATCAAGAAACGTGGTAATTATGATCATTGAAAGTTCAAACATTTGAGAATAAATTACCAATGTTACAAATCTTTTTGCTGCAAAATTTATTCCACAATAATCAGTTGAACAGTCAATTCCTAGAATGGACTACTGCCCTTTTCACAACGAACCCTTCAATCTAAGTCTGACCCCCCAACAAATTACTATAGAAGGTTTTTGTGGTTTATTCTGTAGAAGAGGATCTACTTTATCGCATACTGAAAAACCTCCCCAATCTTCCCCCTTCAAGTCACTTTTTTGGAGCCACAGCCCCCTAAACGCCAGTTTTTTGCCATTTACGGGTTGGCTTTATTTTTATTGAGAAAATCCTCTGCACATAAATTATTCCACATAAAATTTCCTGCATTTTGATATCATGGTCGACCCTAATCGGCCA
>FIZT01022911.1:0-11251 GCA_900065295.1 Paracoccus marginatus | reverse complement strand
ATACGAATGAAATTAAATAGGTAACTTGTGTTTTATGTTGATAACTTTTTTTTTTCTTATCCAAGTGGCTTGTCTCATATGTTTTTAGTGTGTATCCTTCCTCCCCCACCTTTCCCAAAAAATTATCCAAGATCTTCTTTTGTATTATTCCATGTGCTTTTTAACGGTTTTCATAAAATTAAATTTTTTTTTTATCCAAAATGCCTTGAAATGGAATATTCTGAATGCCATTCCATCCAAATTATGATGAACAGAAAAATAAACAGCCCTGCGTCGATGATATTGTAGTGCAAAGTGAGACGCAGTTAGCGGGAGAGAATACGTTGCGTTGCGTCGCGTACAGTGGTGGAATGTTATACGCTCGTGCGGACAAGCGTAACCTAGTCAAAGATGGTCACTGTGCGAGGGGAGGGGTGAACCGATCGGGCCAAAAAATTTTTGTGGGCTGTTTTCTCATGGAGTGGTACCAATCTAGGGGAGAGGGGTCCCGAAAAAATTTCGAAATTTTTTTTCACCAAGTATAACTGAGGACCACCCTACACTGGTCAATACGTACAATCCCAATTAGCTGAAATTTTTGAGGTATTATTTTTGGATGGAAAAGAACAGAATTTCACTTTGAGAGGCATAAAATTTCTACATTGAAAAATCACCCTAAGGTAGCTGCATAGGTATATCGCACCTACTGTGGCAAAGTTCACAACGCCACGCAAACACATTCGAGTCCGGATTTCGAAGGCTATATTCTTCACGCAATTTTGGTAACTCCCTCTTTGCGGGTCGTTATCTTAGTAAAGGCATCTCGCCTCCTCCGTCATAACCGAACGAGTTACTGTATATAAATACGCGACTGGGGGTCTTTATCAAATTCCCAATGTATCTATAAAGCTTTATCTCGTAAACACAAATCCACTTCCTGCAAAATATCCCTAATTATCGCCGCCGTATTTACTGCCACTTCTAGTAGTCGTCGTCGTTCTATGACTACGTAAGTACCTATAGATTATCTTATACACGAGAGAAACGCGTGTGAAAATTTCTTTCCAATATAGACCTCGTCTGCTCCGAGTTGAATTGTAAAGGGGAAATAGCATCGGATTTACATCGATGAACGTAGAATAATAAAAATATACTGAAAAATATAATAAAATACCCGTACATTCTGCATATTTCAGTTTGCTTAGAATTGCATACGTCAAGTACGTTTCGCACTTCGCAATCTGGTTTACTTAGAAATTATTTTCTACTCGAGCTTTGAAATACGAACATTGATTTTTCTATGAAGGCTGGATTAGGTATACGTATTTTTGGAATTTCTTCATTTCGGTGTGTTTGACTTTTTCTCTCTCATATTACGAAAAAATATTAAATTTTAATTTATTATTTGAAAATGAGCAAACGTTACTTTTCGTTGGAAAATTTCATATCGTATCGCGTAGTTTATTTGAAACGTAATTTCTACGAACACGAGTACGCGAAAAGAGGTCGAAATACGTATCGCAGGATAATATCTAATATATTTCGTCCTGAGTCTGAGAAAAAAAATATCTTATTATACCTAAGGATATGGCTAAATTTCAAAAAACAAATTCCAGTCATGGTTCCCTCCTATTTTTTTGCTGCGAATTTTTGAAAGTTCTGTCTCTTCAATCCCCTCGGTTCTAAAAAATTTTCAAAAAAATTCTTACACATAATTTATCTACCTAGTTCTGACTATTTTTCTGTGAAAAATTCAAAAAATCTTTACCATCTCTTCGAGAGTTAAAAATATTGAATTTGGAGCGTGCGACGGCACTGTTACTTGGGTTGGGATGGGATGGGATGGGATTGGATGGGATAGGGTAGGGTGAGGTAGGATGGGGTGGTGTGGTGTATAGGGACCAAGCTGACAATTTTTAGCAATGGTTTCACATCAAAATTAATCTTTTGGACGAGTTTCGTCCTAATCGGTGTGAATGCGGATTTCATTGTCCTAATACCCAGGGGAGCTATTGAAAAATATTTCTTTTCAGCCCAATTTTCAGAAGTTTCACTTTTCAAAAATGTTTGCATTTCAACAATAAAATTTTTTATTCCCCCCAAGTGTTACACACCAGTTGAAAATTATTTCTCACAGGAGGATAGAGCATGAAAAAATACTCTCAGAGCCAAAATTTCAGCCCCTGAAGTTGACTAGGGAAATTTTTAGATTTTTTGTGTTATATTAATATTCTGTATGGAGGGGGGATTATCCCTCAAGTGTTACTCGCAGATCCAGGGGACTTTGCCACCCCTAGATGGAGCATATAGATGGTAATTCATGGTAAAAAAAATTACGTCCTGAAGCGAACGAGGTGCCGAGTTATTTAGATTTTTCAATTTTTTCTCTTGATTTTTGTTATTTTTCGATATTTAACCCCATATAACTTTCCGCCTAGTTAACTTCAGGGGCTGAAGTTTTGGCTGTGGTAGTCTTTTTTCATGCTCTATCCGCCTGTAAAAATTTTTTTTCGATTGGCGTGTAATACTTGGGGTAGGTCCCTTGTTGACAAATTTTCTAAATTTATTGTAAATTACAAATTTTTGAAATTTTTTAATGAAGTAGGTACGTATAAAATGGGAAATATGAGTACCTAATGTTTTAAAAACAATTTTTTTTTCTTTCAAATTTCATGAGTACTTACTCGTATCTTGGCCTAATTTTTATTATGAAATGATGCTTTGTACAGAACGATAACTGTGTGATAATTACAAAAAGGAACCTCGCAAATGGCGTATAATTAAATACAGCGATCTAGCAATGAATTTTGAGGAAACGTGTACTCGTATTCGTACGTAGGTACGATTCAAACTTACTTTGTCAATTCTCCAATTGTACAAAGCCCAAATACGTGTGCTGAAGGTATAAGGCAGAATACAAACATTGGGTTATGAGCTCGTATGAGACGATGCGATGTCATCTTTTGTAGCGAAGTGAACTGTATTCGCTTTATTTCGCGACGTTATAGCATTCGTATAACGAATAAAAATACACTCATTATCAGGAAAATTATACTTTAATAATGGCAAACGAAACACGTGCAATATATGCCTGGCAAAAGAGAAGCGCGAGCGAGCGAACGCGTACACACGTGCCAGAAATATTAATAGCACCTTTAACATTTATTATCGTCGGCGGAATGGCTGCCTGGCGTGAGCTTTGGAATCGAGGCAAATGAATTTTTTATTCGGTCGGCGATACGTTTACGATTTCTGGGAAGTGGCCGCCGCGACAGCGCCAGCGGTGAAAAGACGCTCGTGTTTGTTTTCCGTGCCGTCGAACGCGATCGAGTATCTATAATGTAGGTAAAAGGTACATAGAACGGAAAGACACCGGTGGTATTTTTCAGAAGCTCTTCAATCGAGCTTTAGCCGTATTATAAGGTGTAATTAAAACCAACACCGGTGGTTAAATCTCCCCTTGACAAGGATTCGTGACATAAAGCAACAAGAAATCGAACTCGCTTCAAATATGCGCTCGATCGTCACCCTTCGTCAATTTCACCAGCTATACGTAGTAAGTATTCAGCTTCCCAAAGACGCGGAGCGGAATAGAATTAAAGTATCTACAAAATGTGATATAGCAGAAATCCGAAGCGACGCGAAAATCATGTTTATACTGGTACTTTTTAATGCGGCAAAGTTACTTTGAATTTTCGCGCTACAGTTCTTATATGTATATAGCAGTTATAGCTAACGAAATTTGCATTGCAAAATTTTTTCATTCGTTTGCTCGCATTGAAAACACACTGTGTTTACCATTTTTAAAATGAATAATGTATGTCGTTTTCATGTGTGCGCTGAATTTTCATCTTTGCATCGTCTGGCGTTTCATCCGCGCCGCGTACGTATATAAAACATTGATTAAAATCTATATTTAAGTCGAAAAAGCCGATGCTCCGCAGGGTATTACGCTCCCTAGAAGGGAAACTTTGTTTACATTCTTCGTACACGTAGATATATGATACGATCGCATATTTTGCCACGATCGTCGAATTTCCGCCGATCAAAATATCTCATTATTTATGCAATACCAACGGTGTATTAATTACGATGCTTTAATAATTTAAAACATGGATCGAATATCTATCCTACAAATAATGCAAAGAAAGAAACCGCCACGATGATCTGAAAATATGAACGGCACGGTATATGGTATACCTACGTATCTAGGTGTACGTCGAGTGAATTAAAACATCGTCATCTCGAAAAAAAAGCCATCTCGCTAATCACAAAATTGTCCGACAAAACATCAGCATTAGGGTGCGCCAAAATTTTTTTTTTGAAAGTTGAATGTGTTACCCCTCAATTTTTTTCGTTTTGCTATGAAAATAAACCTCAAAAAGTTTCATCAAAAAATATTGATATTTAGGGGTGGCGCAACTCACTCAAAGTTTTCACTCACAGTATCGCCCGTTCAGTGATGATTCGCGCCACGAGTTCTCGTGGAACGGCTCGTTGCGTCGCGCATCGAGGGAACAAACAAGTTGGGTGAATACGTGTTCTTTTTCGTTACAGTTTTAGAGTTGTCACCGATGGTCTTCCACCACTTGTGAGAGGCCATGCCTTTGTTCCTCGTCTTTTACAATTTTAGTGTTAAATTTTGTTATCAGGGCAATTTCTCGTGCAGCTACCTACAAATATTGAGTCGACTCGGCGTCTTTTTGCCTTTTTTGGTACTCCTTGCTGTTTTTGCAAGTACTTGGTGAATTTAAGTAAGTATAAGAAATTCCAAACAAATTAAAGACAACTCCAAAATTTTTCGTAACAAAATCACTTATTGGTAGAAGAATGTCATCAAGTTTGAATTTAGACTGAAAATCATGAGTCTTACTGGACTTCACACTCAGCTTCTTTGACATCTCGAATTTTGTTTTTTCTGATTATAAGCCGCAGTATCATCATAAAAAGCGAAACCTACGAGAATTTCACGTAGGTACCTCAGATGATTGGCAAATGTGGTCATTCTCTCATCTAATATGTCTTCATCACCTACTTAGTAGATATGGCATTCATGTAAGATTCTTAAAAAGTACAAATCATTCAGAGGAGCAGCTTTTGCGTCTGGTGCGCTTTATCACGATTTCAGGTAGGCAACTGTTTGCTATGAAAAGATTGAAAGATCGCAAAGCATCAAGTTCGTTATTCATTAAAAGAAATTTGAACCGGAATAAATAAATTTTCAAACAATCATTCGAGCCATCCAGCGAGCTGCAGTAGCTGCTCCTTTGAATGATTTGAACTTTTCAAGAATCTTGCATATCAGGAAGTCGAAAGGGGCAAGCATGAAGTCCAATAAGAATCCAGATTTCAAGCTCAAATTCAAACTTGATGTCATTTTTTTTACCAATAAATGATTTTTGTTACGAGAAATCCTGGAGTTGTCTGAAGTTGTTTGAAAATTTTCATAAGTACTTAAATTCGATGTTTATTGCTCAAGTACTTGCCATCATAGCACGGAGTATCCACCAAAAAGGCAAAAAGGCGCTGAGTCGACTCAATACTGTAATCGATGTAGGTATAGCACACTAAGACGAGGAATAAAAACAGTACCTTTTATAAGTGGTGGAGGACTGCCAACGACAACAAAGACGCTGAGTCGACTCAATATTTGTACGTAGGTAGCTGCACGAGAAATTGCCTCGGTAACAAAATTTAACACTAAAATTTTAAAAGACAAGGGAACAAAGGCATGGCCTCTCACAAGTGGTGGAGGACCATCGGTGACAACTCTAAAAATGCAACGAAAAAGAACACGTAATCACCCAACTTGTTTGTTCCCTCGATGCGCGACGCAACGAGTCGTTCCACGAGAACTCGTGGCGCGAATCATCACTGAACGGGCGATACTGTGAGTGAAAACTTTGAGTGAGTTGCACCACCTCTAAATATCAATATTTTTTGATGAAACTTTTTGGGTTTTGTTTTCGTAGCAAAACGAAAAAAATTAAGGGGGTAACACATTCAACTTTCAGAAAAAATTTTCTTCCCATATAAACTTGGCGCACCCTAATCAGCATAATATCGGTGTACCCACCTGAAAGAAAATATTTTATCAAATGCAAATTCACCCCGTTCCAAGAGTACATGTAGTAATTCGAGGGCGGCGCGAAAAAACGAATTCGTCAGTTTTATATTGAAAATAATACACAAAGGGGATTTTTCAAAAAGCAGTTTTCAACATCGATGCTGCGTCGCGGTTTTCTACACAACGAGACCAGAGAAGTGAGTGGGAGGGGGAAATGCAATTCAAGAACCCATTTGGGAAGCTATATACAGCAACTGTTATAAAAACGTTTTTATCTAGTTTTATGCTACGATAAGAAGAGTAAAAAAGGTGGGCAGGGTGAAAACGCAGGCAATGTAACATTCGTGACGGTGCGGCTGCGACGTACCCGCTGTGGTAACTTCGCAACGCTATATGATTTCTATACTTATCCGAAGCGAATTTCATTCCGTGTAGGATGACCAGAGAATAACGGCGCGGCGTTATACGGGTGCCGTCGTAGATGAGAAAACATAACGGTTCGTTTTTCGAAGTAATTAACGAGCCGATTTTCCGTTTCGCAGGTCGTTAAAAATTTCCTAATTAGGAGCATTTCAACGGATACGCATTAGACAATATGTGTAGGTACCGGAGGGGCTACGCCCACGTATATGGCTTCGTATACGAGAATGCATCGCGAAAAGAGCAACGTCTCAAGACCGTAGTTGTTTTTAACTTTTTAATCATCGAAGTCGAAATTGTTTTTGAGAACGAGCAATTGAATAATAAATGGAGCTCTGTCAGGGAAAAAGCTATGCAAATTGTTTGACTTGCGTGTGAAAGCAGTTGCATTATACCGGTAGTCTGAATACACCATCTTATGCAAATCCGCTTGCATTCAGGTCATGTAATTTTCATTATTATTTTCAAACAAGAAAAACATAATAAATTTCGAAGCAGTTTTTTCCTGTAGGTAAAGGCCACTCTTGAACAGTGAATTGTACAATGTGCATATGTGTGCGTGAAAAAAGTGTATTAGCCGTTTTCACGAGCTACGTCACGATATTTCAACATAATATTTGAGTTGATTCATTTATTGGCAGACTCCGTTTGGCAAACAAATTGCCCAATGTTCAGGAACTAAGTAATTCGAACAAAATTTATTTCATGTTGTAATTTTTCAAAAAATTCATAACTTGAATAGGTAGAACGATGATTTTGCCATAAAGTGATAATTTTTCCATGAAATTACCACTGACAATAATTTTTTGTATCAATTTCTCAAAAATTGATAATTTTTAAAGAAAATAATAATAATAGCAGGCTTGTACTGAGAGTTGCCACGAGTTCAACTCGCACGCACTCGATGTTCACCCTATAATCGCATCCAATCCAGCGAAACAGCAATTTTTCGAAAAAGATACCTTATTCACGGAGAAGCATTCTGCAATCTATTACACGTATACACGTACCACAAGCTGCATAGCCTATTCTACGAAGGGATCACCACAATATGCAAATCTACATAAATCGAAGCGTGCTAAATTGCATAATGGAGCCATTGAAGGGACAATTTTCACGCATACACAGCTCAAAAGTTGCGTTCTCATCTTTGAAGGAGTATTGTGTGTATCGTACATGTACGCGTTATAATTTACATAATGGTTCTTTTGAAGGGGCCCAACTCGAAAGATGGTGATTTTACGCGTGAATGGTAGATAGACTGCATTTACTCCTGTTGCAGGCGCAATGTGTATTTGGTTTACAAATGAAAGGAACGAGAAATGAAATCAGACGATTTTATGGACTGGCGAGTTTGAGTGATTTTGCATTCGAAGGGGCGATTTCTACCCTTCAAGTTTCGATATTTTTTTTTTTGTTTTTTCAAGTTGGCGCGTAGGTATATTTTTCTCGAGTCCATACTTGAAGATTATTAATGATTTCATTAGTACCATCTGTCCTAATGCATAGGTATTTATTTGTTGTTAAAGGAGGTTGTGAAATGAAATAGTTCATAGATTTTCGTTGGTAAAAGAGAACGTTCAGTTTTAAGGAGAGTAAGAACGAATTCTATCTGCTAAAAAACAAAGTGTGTCTTATCTCTCATAACATCAGTCAGCTGTTACGCTCTGATGGGTTTCAGACGAATGGAAACCTATTTACTTTATAGCTTTTCACACCAAATAAGGCCATATTTAGACACTATACGTTGTATTCAATTTTGCACGTGCTCTTTTCCTTTTCTTTTTTTGCGATACTATGGACAATGTCAAGGCTGAAGTTTGTCTTACGGGGGATCGTCTGTTGGGAAGTGTCAAAGTGTTGTAGGTCGCCTGTAGTAAGTAGGTATACCGAGCATTGGACGTATTTTACGTAATAAATAATTAACGATAACGGTTCAACCCCTCGATACACCGGTGGTTACAATGAACGACTACTACCTACTACTATACGATATAGTACGAGACTGGCATTCAACAGGTGTGCTCGCACCAGTGTTAAAGATCCGATAAGGGCTTGTAAACAAATACGTGTACATGTATCGTCCACTCGATTACGACACCTGCTGTGTGTCGTGTAACCCGCTCGCGGCCCAGACGAAGGGGACACGACCGGCTCAGGTCACGGCGGGAGTTAGGCAACCGATCTTGATGACGGCACCCGCCCTTGGCGTGCCGGGTAGCTTGCATAATGAAGATTTTATTAACTGTCGAATCGCGCTACAAAGCATTATTAACAACTGCGACGTCGTAATTCGCTTATAGCCGTCGAATCGCGGCTGCCGGCGTGCGGGGCACGGTGCCGGGCCAACGGGTGGGAAAAACCTCGCGCTGGAAGAAAAAGTTGAAAAGAAGTAAGCACCCTTTCAAGAAAAAAAAAAACACCCTTTTTTACTGCTAACTTTACGCCGCTTATAAATCTCTTTTAAGTGCTTTAATATGTAAATGAACATATTATTACCCGTCTTAAAATTCCGTGTATCGTTGGCGAAGTAAATGTACCCAACGTAAACAAATTGCTGGCTGGATGGCTGGCGCGACGGGTACCGAGGAGGTCTTTCTAATTTTATCTGTACACAAATTTAATAAATCCTCGTCCCGCGTCGCCCAACGCCACTGCGTCTTTATCGCGAAACGAGAATTTTAAATTGCATATCGTCGGTGGCGGCCGCGCCACACCGCGTGCTTTTTTTCTCAACGCGACTAAAAAAGCGGCGCGCGGCGCGGCGTCTTCACCCAGAGCATTTTTCAAGATTCATTTTTCTATACTTTATACTTATAGTCGCGTAAGAAAAAGCAGAAATGAGACGCCAGAAAGGGCCAGGCCAGAGCCAGGCTAGCTCGCGCGCAATGTAGAACCGACGATGGTAGGATTTTCCAGCTACCTAATGGCGGTTATAATTACCTTTTTAGAGGAATATAATTCAAATTTACCCAGTCGTTAGGACCTTCTTATGTATATAGATAGAGGTCACCTTCGCGCAGCTGGGCTTCGTGTGTATTGGAATATGAACAAAGTAGCGAAAATCGGGTCATTTTTAACGTTTCCCTCTCTCGTCTCCAGTCTCTTTCTATACCCGAGAAGCGTGCGCAATTTCAAATTTACGAGCCAACTTTGGCGGTAAAAGAAAAATTTTTTTGGGTACCTCGTCTTATAGTATACCCTCACACAAGCACGGTTTCGAAGCTCTGTGAAATTTTCGCGCCTCGTGTTCGCGTATACGTAGGCTGCAGAGGTATATCTATCTACGTATTACGTATATGTAAACTTGGCGAAAAGTGTATTTTCCGGAATAATACTTCCCGCTTCGCCGAATATACGCATACGTACGTAGGCAGCACGCGAAGCAGGAGAGATTTTGCTAACTTAATGATAGCGCATAAATACTCTCTCAGATAAACCGCAAAGAGAGAGCAGAACTCCCAAAACGAATGTAGTCATTTTATTATGTTCTAAAACTTTCATCGTATATGTAAACTCGGCGCGCCACCAGCGACTTTTGTTTTATTTATACGCCTCCCTCGCCCGGTCTCGTTCCTTAAGCTCGTCTCGTATTAATATACTTACACGGTGTGTCGAAAAGTGAATTATTTAATGCGGAGAGAAGGATAAAAATTTATATTACGCGATTCGTCACCGCATCAGCGTAAATGTATGAAGAAGGGTACTGCGCCAGGAGGAATATGCCTACCGTTTTTGAATTGTTTATCGAGAATTCAATTTTAATAAAAAGGAAATTCTTCCCTCTCGACGCGAGTAGTTAATTTCGATGATATATATATATTTAATGCGTTTGTTGTTGTTGTTTTTTTTATTTTCGCCGACGACGTTGCGGCACGGCATATCGGTGTCTTCGCGATACACCATTCTACACGGGAGTAAAGCTCGGCGCGAATATATATAGAGAAATAAACGAGTTATTTCGCTGAAAAGTCTTTATATATTTAATGACGTTTTGTCTTGCGTACACTACACACGAGACGCTAGCGCTCCTTCAATCGTAAATCACCGCGTAGTTTCATTTTCTCAAGAATGCCGGTACCTGTCTAGTTTTAAATTTATAATCGCGTAGATGCGGTAGAGTAAACGCTGTACATATCTTTTGTTAATGATTTCTCATACACGCTACGCATTTATTTTGTAATTTTCGAGTGAGTATATTTGACGCTTCCACCGCACCCTTCTCTCTCACAGTGAAAGCTCGACGCGACACGACCGTCAATGGTGAGATGATTTATGCGGCGTGTGACGTCTCAAATGGAGTCTTTAAAAAATACGTATTTTTTTCACAGAAATAAAGTCGCTTGCACTATGAAAAGCTGGAAGGTTTTGCAATGCGTGGAACTGGGAATTCATCAACTGCAGAAATTTATTGTAAAAATGTCGAGATTTTTTTTTATTTGCATTTTTTGAAAAAATGAGGAAAATTCGGAGATAGTGGACCCGCAAATAATTTCCAGCAAAGGTTTTTTTGCTTAATATTGCTCAGAGTATCGCCCTAAACAACATACTAAAAGTCTCCAGCTGAAACCATTTTTTGATCTGACTCCCCCTTGCCTTCTTGAGCCAAACCGGGGGAGTAGGTAATTTTTTTTTGTAATTTGTGTGTCAATATGGAGCAGAGGTAGACAGTTCAAAAAATTAAGTTGATAATCGAGTTCAGCATCCTCGAATCAGCAGGAATCGATATGCTACACGCTGTTCAATTTTTTTCCACCCTAGTTTCCTTTTTTAAGGGGTTGGGGG